>JAIFOV010000614.1:0-64751 GCA_020654155.1 Novius pumilus
CAGACGATGAAAGCGCCTACATTGGACCCAGGCATCTCCCGACAAGTTCATTGAAAAGACTCGCCGCGTGAATAACATGAGTGACTCTGAGGAACAATTTTTATTTTGGACAGTCTTGGGAAAGTAATTCGATTGCCACAATTCACATTTTACATCGCGATTGTGATATCCTTTCTCTCCTTGATCCCACAGATGAGTTTCATTGTGTACAAGCTCTATTAATAAGTCCCTATCAATTTTTCCCGTCATAATACTTCGTAATACACTACCTCACAAAATTATGCCGTGTCAACGGTGGTACGTACGAACTTTATCTGATATATAACAGAAACAAGCCGTTCTGAAACGAGAAAGATGTTTATGAAATTTGAGTAAATGGTTCGTTGTTATTATTATAAGGTTTATTTCCGAAGAAAGAAAGGGCACACGGAGAGCTATAAAATATTTCATAAATCTATACATTTTTACGACGATTGTCCATTGAAAACTTGCCGTGGGGTGGGCAATAAATGGATAAAAAAATCGACTTCGCTAGTTGATTATGGAATATTTTCCGTTTTTTACGAAATATACCTGACATTCAATATCGCATGTATGAAAATACCGATAGTCTGTTCTAAAATTGAAATTAATAGTTCGTTTGTCGTGTGCTTCTCATAATCAGCGTAATCTGTGACATTTCATAGTGAAAATTCAACTATTCCAAATGGTACATTGTGCACTTCTAGCGTTGCGTCGGGCCCGATTCCCGCTTCGAAACAAACACGTCTGTTCGGTCGATCGGTCGCCCGTCTACGGGCGTTAACGATTTGGAGATTGCGCGTCCAATATAGGCATCTCCGAAAGGAAGTAAGCGTTTGTTTTTCTACCGACGACGACCTTCTACGAGCGTTAACGGATCGTTCGACTTACGGGTCCAATATAGGTGCGGCCTTACACTGAAAAATTTTGATTTATAACGGGGATCCAAATATGTTGCTATAGTGAATAAATCATTATTGTAAATTTCAGCAAATTTTGTATTGACATCATCAATTAAATTTTTGATAATTGATCTTTGTTCCTCTTTCATCTGCACCTCAAGGCTCTGTTTGAGGACCTGAAGAAGGGGAATGATAGAAGAAATACTGGCTTTGCTGTCGCTTAAATTTCGGGTAGCTTCTTCAAACGGCTGCAATATTGATACCAAACAATTCAGATGTAACCATTCTTCTGCCGAAATTTGAGGAATATTGTGCTTGCTAGAATACAAACATTTCGAGTCCTCAATTTTCAAACGCCTTTCCATTATATAAAATGTGCTATTCCATCTATAAAAAAATACAGAACGGAGAAATTAAACATATCTATGTAAATGACATACAGTTACTGATCGTACAATGATAAGTAATATAATGGTTGGAATTCTTAATAACCTTTTCAAGTTATATGAGAATAATACATTTTTGAAAGAAATATTATTTTAACAGACCCGTATTCCATAATTTTACGTTATTTCTTGAATCAATAATACGATAAAATTCAATGCTGTAGAATTTATTATTCTCACCTTGTGTTGCAATCCTGTATTATGCCTAAAGGTTGTTGATTGCGCTGCTGTTTCTGAATTTGTTGTAATTCATTTTGTGCGAGTATGGAGTGGTTGAAATGAGTTGCTACACTTTTGCATTTACTTATTAAAGATGTAGCATCTTTATATTTAGACAACGTATTTCGCACACAGAGTTGTAGCTGGTGTACAGTGCAACTAATAACTCGCATATTATTCAATTTCATTGCTTTTACTATATTTGACCCACTGTCTCGAATACAACAATGAATTTGGTTGCTTCCAATTCCCCATTCGAAGAAAATATTCGTTAGTTTTTCGCTATTTATTTCCTCTGTATGGCGTTCAGAAAGTGGTTGGCATTTTAAAATGACTTTAATGCGATTAAAATCTTGCGTTATTCCGTGTGCTGTTAAACTTAACAACGATACATTTGCGCTAGGCTCAGACCAAATGTCTGTGGTGAATGAAAGTTTGGAGAAGTCCTTCAAGAATGAGATAATCTTTTGCCCAATTTTAGAATATATATCATCACAAATATTTTGAGTAAAAAACTGGCGGCTAATATTATAATTTGGCGCCAAAGTTTGCAAAAGTCGAACAAATCCTAGAGATTCCACGAAACTGAAAGGCAAATCGTCCAAGGCGATCATTTCCGAAACGAGTTTGTCAATTTCTTTTGATTTAGGATGCGATGCATCCCATTTTTTCTTCTTATCCAGAAATTGGTGCAAGGATACCTGCTTTTTGGCTTCGATTAACGGAGTTGACATTTTCATAGCATCTTCTTTCGAATCTCGTTGTTTTTTAGCCGCGATTAATTCTTCATACTTATCAACATGTATTGCTTTCAAATGTCCTTTTCTAGAGTATATTTTCTCGCAAGTGTTGCATTTCGCACTATTTACGTTAATTTCACTAAAGTAACTCCAAATTGCACTTCTTTTATGCTTAACCGACATCATTTTATGAATTATAAAAAACTTCGACGGACGAGGAAGTAAAATCAAGAGTCGAGAAATCACTGTTTCACTCAATGGAATACAAAGCGAATATGAAAAGCTACTCGCAAAAAACTGAACTAAGGAGTCTGTTATTGCATCTCGTGGGCGAGGTATTAGAAAAATATCTAATCAACGCTATTCAGAGTTTGAATGGCACCAAATACAAAACAGAAATTATATCGGTCCCACTTGTATTGAGAACAAGAAATATATCCCTATTAAATTACACGAAAATAATTTTTTATCTACCGACCGCTCAACAGGTTCGATTCAATTTCAGTTTACAAACGAAACATATTTGCAAAACAACAATGATTCTCCAAAACCTCCGACATAAAAATGATCGGAGTCGAAGTCGGAACCGAATGTTGACTTTCTATCAGAAGTTCCGATATATCGGAGTCGGAGTCGAAGCTTCGTAACATCCCTAGTTCGAATATAATACAGTCCGTTTATTTTATCCGCGACGAGTATTTTGTTCCCGTTCTTGTCGATAACCGACGCGCTGCGGTTATCAAAACAACTCGTAGTCCTTAAAGGACTAATAAGGAAAAATTTTCCGTAATCTTGCCGACCGATAATAAATTCTTTCGCAAATCGGGTACCAATAAAGCATTGTTCAACAGTACCTCTTTTGAAGCGCCGTGTTGTCAGGAGACGAAAAGTCAAGCTGGCGGCAAAATTATTCTCCCATACAATTTCATGCGCTATAATGAGAAGAGGAACGAATAATGAGCTAGGAAATAAAACTGGGAAACTTATGCAGATTTCTTCTAGTTGGTAAGATCTGTTTTAGTCATATTCAAAATATATTGGTATCTATTAATTAATATTCCACAATTCTGAGTAGGTAAATGATTGGTTCGATTGCCTCAATGTAAGGGTCCCAGAGATAGATAGTCGAGAACGAATGAAAGCGTACGGACTTGCGATCGAAGTTCAGAACGGTATTATCGATGAAATGACGGAGACAATGAAATCGATGAAAGTGATAGGAAAGTTTGTTCTGATGCCATTTCAAAAAGGTTTTTTTATTTGATTAGATTTTTAGCTTTTTTCATTTCTTGGTTACTATTTTTAGGAATCATTATCACCAACAATTCATTGAAAGGATTGCTCCATGATTTGTCGCAGGAATTTTCGATATTATATATCCTGACGTACAGACTGAATCAAGATGTTCTCGAAAATTATTTCGGTTCTGTGTGATCCCGAGGAGATCTCCATGATCACTCAAATACACTGGAATTTCGATACCGGTTGAGGTCGTTAATACTAGGACAGAATGATGTCGCTTTTTCTAATCACGGAAATGTTGAACAAGATTCTACTCCTAGCATTTCGATGACAGACGATTGTTGAGGATCGCAGTGTTTTCAGGGATTAGTAATTCCTAACCAGCCTGATGTAGTTCGCGAAGACTTTGAAAATGAGCTTAATCATGCTGCGTTCGATGGTCTTGAAAATCTTGCAGGCTACTTATGTAAAATATTAGGAAGGATGAATTACTAACCTCTATTGATTCCAATACTTACACGTGGTTGATCATTTGAGTGAAGATTGGTTGGTTAAACCGTTGAAGTCATTTATGGATGAAATGGGACAATTAGAGGGTATATTTAACGCCATAAATGGAGAAACAATTTGTATCAGAAAAAATTATTTTGAAAACCTAATGGACCACACCAAACATATACAGTGCCCCGAAAAAGTTGAAATGTTATTTTTCAAATGCAGAATGCACTTTCGGATACGGAATTTGAATAAAAGTCTTGTTGATGCAAGTGAAACGAGGAAGAGAAAATTATATGTGGTATCATAAGTATTCTGGGTATACGTCCGTTGGTTATCGCTAAAAACCTGAAAGGAAAAACAAGCGTTTTGACGTTTCGCCGGAATCACACCGAGCATCATCAGAAATGTTTTCGCTGCACGAGTCAGTCGGAAACTGATGGAAATTTCCTTATGCTGTCGTATTTATAGGTGATTCCGTAGGTTGTATGGCGTCCCATGACCTCTTGTATGACGACCTGAATTATTTTGTTAGAAATAACTAAAGCCATGATAAGGTTTCTAGAATCCTTCGAAATTGCCGACCACATGTTCCAAATTTGACGCAAGACGAATATCGTCCTTTGAAAGACTTAAAAATTAATAGAGATATTGTTATTCTGAAAGCAGATAAAGGCAACTACACTGTGTTAGTAAATAAAACCGATTATCAACAGAAAATGAGTGATATACTCCAAGACCAATCTTCAATGCTTCAGATGCATTATGGAGTTCCTCAGGGATCAGTTTGGGGCCCATTATTGTTTTTGAATTTTATCAATGATTTAGAGTGTAATGGACCTAATACTGGCCTCATATTGTTTGCTGATGACACGACGGTTGTGAGAAGCTGTCATAATTTACTGGGTCTACGTAAATTGGTAGAAGAGGGACAGACTCGTGTGTCTGATTGGTTTTGTGCAAATAGGTTGACTTTAAATATTAATAAGACTAGAAGCCTTATTATGACTTTACGTAATACGGATGCGACATGAAACGAGCCTGTATCTTTCTTGGGCATAAAGATTGATGGTCGACTAACTTTTAACTATCACATTCTAGATTTATCTGAACGGTTAGCATCGGGAATTTTTGCACTCAGGATTATGGCCGGATGTGTCTCTGATTCTGTTCTACGATCCTTACATTTCGGGTGTATACATTCTAAAATTTCTTATGGTTTGCTGGCCTGGGGACAAGCAACTTCTGTGGGATGCATATTTCCCTTACAAAGGAGAGCAGTTAGAATCATTACTAGATTAGATTATAGGGCTGACTGCAGTTACGCTCACCAATGATTTGAGATCCTGACTGTCCCGTTGTTATACATTTTCTTGTGTTTACTTCATGTTAGGCAGAATTTGGCTTCCTATGTGACTCACAGTGACATTCATTCGTATCACACCAGATATAGATATAATATTTGCGCAGACTATCATCGAATTAATAGGATGAAAATTGGGATAACCTACTATGGCCGTAAGTTTTTCAATATGTTGCCACCTGGAGTCAGACTATTGGGATGTGACAGATTTAGAAATGTTATATATAAATATTTGTTGAAAAAGTGCTATTAGTCAATTCAAGAATTTATTATATTATTATTATATATTATTATATATTATTATTTATGGGTACGTGTTAATTTATTAATATTGTGATATTAATATTGGATAGATTTTAAATTACTTATGTTAAACCGATTTGGTAATGACATTAAATAAATAAAAAAAAAAATAAAATATAAAGCAGTTTCCAGAAATCCGACTGCATACTAAGAAAGGACAACTAAATCCAAAACTAAAAATTCACCAATCGATCCTGAAAGACAAAAACGACTAATACCACGAGAAGAATCTAGCAGATGTCCAAAACTCTATGGGTTACCAAAAGTTCATAAGCCAGATATCCTCTAAGACCCATTGTTAGTGCGTTTAACTCTCCTCTCCAAAAACTTGAGAAATTTTTGGCAAAAATTATGCAACCTGAAATAGAAAAAGCCGATTCGCACGTAAGAAATTCTGGACATTTTATTCAAATCTTAAGAAATGTTCAAATTGATAACAGTGATATTTTGGCCAGTTTAGATGTGAGGTCGTTGTACCCCAGCATCCCTGTTGATGAAGCTTTACAACTGATTTCCAGTGATAATCTTTTCCACAATATGTCATTGACTTAGCTGAACATTGTTTAAAAAACACATATTTTTCTTTCTATTGTTAAATGTACAAACAAATTGCTGGTGCTCCGATGGGTTCATCTCTTTCTCCTGTTATAGCGAATCTATTCATCATTTATTCCGAAAAAAAGGCTCTGGATCAAACAATTCTAAAACCTAAATTATGGCGCTTAGATATGTGGACGATATTTTCATCATATGGTCACATGGACAAAATGAATTTGACAATTTTTTGACATTTTTAAACACTCAACATCCTAATATACAATTCACCACTAAAATAGAAGGAGATAACAAATTGGCATTTCTCGACGTTTTAATCTCTAAAGATTCGGGGCAACACTACAGTCATACAGTTTACAGGAAACCGACACACACTGACAGATACCTGAATGCTCTTTCACACCATCATCCATCACAACTACAATCTGTTGCTAACACCTTAATTTGTAGACGTTTAGCCGATGACCACAAACGACCTCATGAACTTAATAACGTAACTAATGCTTTAAGAAAGAATGGGTACAAGTCCAAGCAAATACGAAACGCTCTTCGCCAAAGTCACAGCAATAGACAGCCAGGAGAAAACGAACCAGTATTTGTGAAAAATGTCACCCTTCCTTATATTAGGGGCACCACTGACAGAATAGGTCGCATTTTAAAAAAACAAAACATACGAGTCACTTACAAGCCACATAACACCATAGCTCGAATTTTCGGTAACCCCAAAGACAAAATGAAACTTGAAAACCATGGTGTTTATAAAATTCAATGACTGTCAGAAATCGTACGTGGGTCAAACTGATAGACGTATTTCTGCTGGATTAGATGAACATAGGCTCGTTATTAGAAACAAACAAGATCAGCATTTTTCCAGCGTGAACATCGAACTGGACATAAAATAAATTTCGAGACATGTGAAGAAATTACTAATAAATCTCATTTCAGAACGAGACTCATCAGAGAGGGTATTGAAATCAAAACTCAGGGTGAATTGAATAGAAGAGATGATGCACTTTTCTTGCCGAATGTTTGAAAGACTGTTAAGGCGGCGCCACACATGCGGTATTCGCCGAGTAGCGAGCGAGAAGTTGCCAAACTCCTAGATGTGTAGAAGGGTAGTTCGGTATTTGCCATGGAACTATAATAAAAGGAATGGACAGTAAACAAACGCTGCTGACAACATCATTGAAAGAGATAGTTGCATAATGTCGCCAATCACAATCGAGATACTCGATTTCGAAACATTTGATTTTCAATAGCGATGAAAAGGAAATTATTTTAATTATTATTTGTCTGAGAAAATATGAATATAATATAAATAGGTTCTATTTCAGAAGTTTGTCGGATTATAATACCACAATGCCCAATTGCCTACTGTTTCATAATGAAAATATTCAAATTTAATGGTCAAGTTGTCATGACTATTCGGATAAATTGTAGATATTGCAATGCCCATTTGATGCATTTAGATATTAGAATCCAGTATTATTTGAAAAATTGGTAATTTTATAATTAATAATTCGAATCATTTATTCATTTGTTCATTAGAAGTGACAAAGAGATGCCTAACAAGTGTTTTTTGTGTGGATTCACCTATGTTGTAGGAGGAGAGGTTAGCTTGCATAGGTACGTACCATAGGCGTGCGGAATTTATTTGAATTCGATAAAATATGTAGTCCAAGCGTCAGTGGTTGTTTCATATTTGTGTAACAAAATCCCGTGATATTAGATCATAGTTTCTTGCCCTTAATTTTTTGAGGCACCTCTCTTCAATGATGATTCAAACTTGGGCAATAGGATTTTGTACACAAAATTGCCTCTGGCGCAGTTTGGACTAAAATATCCATGCGTTGCAATAAAACCGTCAGAAATTTTATTTTTCATGCGAATGATATTCTGATTCACTTCAACTCAGAAAACGCTATTTTTCAGCCTCCCTAAGGATCAAGAAGAGAAAAAAAGTGGTTGCAGAGCATTTCTTGGAATGAGCCCCTGCTTGATAATAAAACATTTTTTCTTTGTTCCAATCACTTTACACAAGATTGTTTTCGTAAAGTAAATAAAAGAAAACGTATCATAAAAGGAAGTTTGCCTCTTACCAATTCGGAAAACAGCGTAAGCGTCAATTTTTGAAGTTTACTCCTTAAGGAAAACGATTTAATATATTGTAAGAATTTAATACGTGACAAAAAAGAACAAACGAAAAAAAAAGAGAATAATAGAGCGGCAAGAATTAATCCGGGTGATTGGAGCAACCATCCGGAACTGCTCGTTCTCCATCTGTGTTTCCCCGAGCAGTACCCGCGTCTGCGCCCCTTGACCGGCAGCGGCTCGCCAAAATCTTCTATCTTCCTTACAGGGCCATTCCTGACCGGAGTGACGCTCTCGGCACTCTTCTGTTTACATTTTCTGTATAACAAAAGGAAGAAAAATTCTGAATCATAACTTTTTTTTTTCTTATATCCGTTGGCATCTATTCCTACTATGTACTGAACAGAGACCAAGATTAGTTTAAAAGTGAACAAATAATGTGGAGACCTCAGCCACCCACCCGTCTCTACCACTAGCGGGACAGAGAACGACAAAAATTAAATAAATAATGTGGAGACCTCAGCCACCCACCCGTCTCTACCACTAACGGGACAGAGAACGACAAAAATCAAATTAAATAATGTGGAGACCTCAGCCATCCATCCGTCTCTACCACTAACGGGACAGAGAACGACAAAAATTAAATTAATGTAGAAATCTCACCTGGATTCCTTTCAACATCAAATTCCAGAACCTCACTCATATCGCAAGTTAGGCTCCATTGTATGGGCCATGGTCTAAGTTGTTCCTTCGCTGCTTTAGTAAATATTTTTGTTCCCACTTTCTGAATTTCATAACGACCATTTGGCAAACAACGAACGATTTCATACGGTCCCAGGAATTCATATTCACTTTTACTAATATGCATTTGCGAATCCCAATGCATAAGAACAAAATCACCGACCGAATATCTAATAGTTTCCCGCCTCTTGCGATTTATTTCTTCGAAACCCTGTTTACTGGACAACTTTTCAGCCACGCGTTTCCTATCCAGAGACCTACTCCGTATTGGTGTTAAGTCCTTGGACACATCCCTCAACACAGCTTGGATCAGTTGGGTCCTATTCCGAATCCCCAATAGCAACTGCAATGGTGTTGATCCGGTCGATTTTTATGTAGTACTATTGAGCACCAATTGGATCTTCCACAACCCACTCGGCCATTCTGACTTAATTTGTTTTTCGATCCTCATCAAATTTCTGATTGTCCTCATATACCTCTCTACCTGCCCGTTACCTCTATGAATATCAGGAGTCACAAAATGGTACTGAATTTTCCACTCGTCTAAATATTTTGGAAAAGTTGTATTTTTAAACGTCGTTCCAGCATCCATCACGATTTTTTTCGGTGTGCCAAATAATGCTAAAACCCCCTGTAATTTTTCACGAGTTTAGGCGGTAGTAACTGTTTTTAAGGGCATTAAAACGCAGTATTTAGTAAATGAGCCAACGATAACGAGTATATGCTTATAACCCTCGGAGGATACAGGAAGAGGGCCCAAACAATCTATGTGTAAGGTGTGGAATGGTTCTTTTGGATTTTCCGTTGGGTTTATATAACCTTGTAAAGGTCCACTTCTAGTTTTCTTCACAGCACATATGACGCAATGTTTAATATAACGTTTAATGAAATCTCGCATACGTGGAAACCAGAAATATTCAGCTATGGAATTGTGTGTCTTTTCATAACCAATGTGACATTGTTCGTCGTGAAAAATCCGTATTAATCCTAACCGACTTTGTCTAGGAACGTACCACTGTAAATTCACTGTTCCATCGGCATTAAAACATTTGTGATAAAGCATACCGTCTTTTTCCACGTATTGTTTAGGATCAATTTCACCGTTTCGAAGTCGTTCTAGAAGATCTTCTACTTCCGCATTTGCTTTTTGTTCGATGTATGCCCAATTGTTGTGAGCAACTCGACAAATTTTACTCACAGGATTTCTACTTAAGTAATCTATATGAGGAAGATTGCTTCCTTTACGGTACACAATTTCAAAATCAAAATCTTGCATGTAAATCCACCAACGAGCTATGCGGGGCACTAAATTTTTTTTTGTAGATGTGGATTTTACTGCGTTGCAATCGGTGACTAAAGTAAATTTGATACCAAGCAAGTAAACACGGAAATGCTTCAGAGCTTGTACAATAGCAAGAGTTTCTAGTTCATACGAATGGTATTTGGATTCAATATTTGTCGTGCGCTTACTAAAATATGCCACTACCTTTGATTCAGCTGAATGTTTTTGAATGAATACTGCTCCGTAACCGATACTACTGGCATCAGTATGAAGTTCCGTTGGTAACCCTGGATTATAAACGACAAGCAGTGGTCTAGAAGTCAAATGCTGTATAACATATTGCCTCGCCTTTTCTTGTTCGTAATTCCATTCGAACGTGATATTTTGTTTAGTTAACCGAGTTATACAAGCGGTTCTGGAAGCGAAGTCAGGAACAAATTTTCGAAAGTAGCCTGCCAACCCCATAAACTGGCGCACTTGTTTTACATTGCTTGGAATAGGCGAATCGGATAGTGCTTGAATTTTGACTTTTCCCGGTCTAATACCCTCGCTTGATATTTCTCTACCTAAATACTCCACATTTGGTTGTAAAAATCGACACTTTTTAATATTCAAAGAAAAACCAGCGGCATTTAATGCTTCTAGTACTTGACGTAATTTAATTAAACCTTCTTCATGTGTTGTACTGGGAATTAAAACATCATCGAGATAAACAAGAGCTGTGGTATCTTTTAAAGGACCTAGTGCCAAATTAACTGCCCTCTGAAAAACTGCCGGAGCATTAGCCAGGCCAAATGGCATTCGAAGATATTCAAAATGTCCGTCGGGTGTTACAAAAGCAGTTTTTTCAATCGATTCCTCATGGATCGGTATTTGATGGAAACCGGAAGCCATGTCTAGAGAAGTGAACAAACAACCATTTCCTAGCCTGTCGAGCTGATCTTTATAAGAGGTAGTGGAAATTTATCTTTAATAGTGTTTCGATTCAGTTCTCGAAAATCAACGCATAAACGGTAGTCTCCATTTTTCTTTTTTACTAAAATGACTGGACTGGCAAACGGGGATTCACTTGGACGAATGATGTTATTCATCATGAGATCTGCTACAATTTCCCGAACAGCTTTCTCTCAATTGGGGCAAGACGGTATGGTGCGCGATTAACGACGTCTTTTTCTAACCTAATTTTGAAGCTTGTATTGTTAACCGGCCGTACTTTGTTACCAGTTGTTATCATTTGACCAAAATCTTGTAATAATGTTTGAACGTCATTTCGAATCTCAGAAGGTACTATTATTTCACATAGTTGAAAATCTAAACTATGCGACACTCTGTTTACAACGGGTAACTCGCGTCTTATCACTGACGATCCTTGATGGTCTGTTATGGTAACTAATGATTCATCTTTGAATAAATCTCGCCCTATAAATACGTCATAATCGAGACATTCATCCGGTACAAACGCAAAAGTGATGTAAGTCTCAATATTCGAAATTTTCGTATGACCTTGAAATTGTTTTGTTGATGTAATCGTAACATTGGTGATACCTTTCAATATAATTTTAAAACTCGTCACTTTATTTCGGAAACGATTTACAAACTTCTCGGATATCAATGACATATCTGCTCCCGTGTCGATCAAAGCAAGGAAACGAAACCCTTCAATAAAAATTTCAGTTGCGCCCGAGGTCACTTGCACTCGACAAAAGTTTATATTTTTTCGTTTCTCAATCGAAACCTTTGTGAAGCAGTTTGATACGTGGTGACCTTGTTTTGCACAGAAAGAACAGACATCCTTTGACGCTTGTTTTGAAACAATTGATTTTTTCGTTGTACCATTGATATTCTGGGTATACGTCCGTTGGTTATCGCTAGAAACCTGGAAGGAAAGACAAGCGTTTTGACGTTTCGCTGGGATCACACCGAGCATCATCAGAGATGTTTTCGCTGCACGAGACAGTCGGAAACATCTCTGATGATGCTCGGTGTGATCCCAGCGAAACGTCAGACCGCTTGTCTTTCCTTCCAGGTTTCTAGCGAGAACCAACGGATGTATACCCAGAATATAAATGGTACAACATACAATTCCGTCCGTGAGAATCTAAAAGTGAACAATTGATTCTTTCTCCTGCCTCGGAACAAAACTAGTGCTTGATAGTGATTTGATACGTTTACGACAATTTGCTTTCACATGACCTGCAAGTCCGCAAAGATGACATATTTTCGTCGAATGATTTCCCGTAAATTTCCTTTTGTTGTCATTTGACGTAGTTGATGGTGTAACCCGAACATCTTGGGAATGACGCATCGATTTATTAAACACTGAGAGAAAACTGTTAATTCCGACAATTTGTTACAGTTTGCATTCATTGCGGCATTACGCACGTCGGGTTCTAAAGTTCCGTGAATTGTTAATTCGACTAAATCACGTTCGGACCAGTTCGCACGTAATTTCTTTAACAACGCAGATTTTTCGTGAACGTAACTTTCGTATGTATTTGTAAAGGAACTGTTAAATTTCGCCGCTTCTTCTAAGAATAGACAGAGATTACGTTTTGGCGGAAAAGCTTCTTGAAATTCTCTTTGAAAATTTTCTCAAGTTCGTACATCTGGGTTCCATCGCTCAAACCAAATTTTAGCATCATCTAGCAAATATCGACCGATTCTAGACAACAATTGAATATCGGACCATCCAAGTTCATTTTTAATATCGTCTACATGACTCACCCATTTGTTGGATTCGTTTGCGTTGGAACGAAAATAAGGTAAATCCACCTGTTCGGTACTCGATTTCTGAGACTTCAATACCTTGACCAATTCATGAAACAGGTTCGCTGTCGGGTTGTCGTCGTTCTCAGTGTCTCCTGTTGCGTTCATCTCGATCGTGGAACACAACACTCAGCAAATTGTTCGTAATGCACTGGTGCAATCGATTTTGTATTGTTTATCGTGTTTATAGTTCTAAATAGCAGAGCGATCACAAGACGTAAGTTAGATCTCACTTCTGATGTAAGAATTTAATACGTGACAAAAAAGAACAAACAAAAAAATGAGAATAATAGAGCGGCAAGAATTAATCCGGGCAATTGGAGCAACCATCCGGAACTGCTCGTTCTCCATCTGAGTTTCCCCGAGCAGTACCCGCGTCTGCGCCCCTTGACCGGCAGCGGCTCGCCAAAATCTTCTATCTTCCTTACAATATATACTGTATATACGTTCCAACTGAAATATGAATCACGACATCTGCCTTCGCGGTGGTATCGGCTGTTTCTTTCAAATTGAAGGATCCTCCAACTGAAACTTCAAATGTGCGGTTGGTCATCTTGTTGAACACTGTACATGTTACATTATTTACATAATAATACGTCTTAAAGAGTGAAATCCCTTTGAACAAATATGAGATTGATCAATGATAATAATTATTATAACTCAAAATTTTAGGAACCACTTAAATTATGGAAGTGACGAAAATTTATACACAATAAAATCTTCACCGAATAATTTGACGTTCAGCATATTAACGTCTCACCAGAAACTGATCCAAATATAACTTCTCTTTTCCAAACAAATGAGACATATGATTCTGAAAAGACATCGAGTTTGAGTTCCCCTTCTAAATGTGAATCGTACAGCTCTAGTAGCTTTTCTTTTGCGGGGAAACAAAAAATATCGAAGTATATTGGAAAATTAATAAAATTTAATTTTTTAAACTTTTTTTGGTAGGAAAAAACGGTTGTTATCAAAGCCAAGATACTTTGGGGACTATACTATTCGTCATTTGGAAAACCAAGCCAACGAAAAACTTTTGGTTATCTAAGAAAACCGTATCAAGTTTGAGAAACAGAAATCGAACACTGGCCCAACAAGTTCGTCGTCTAAAATCATCCATTAAGAACCTCCAAGAACTAACAAATAATGTTCGGAAAAATTTTCATGTGGGAGATAGTATGGAAGATGCCTTGAAAGTAAGTAAATTTTCTGAACTGATTCATGAACATTTTTCACAGTTATCAATTTCTGGACCAACAAAAATAATCTTTGAAAGATTATTAAATATTCAGGAGAATTGAGGGCATTTGCTCTCACACTGCACTTCTACTCTCCTCGAGCTTATTCATATGTGAGAAGCACTTTTAATAATACTTTTCCGGAAACTCGAACTTTACGCAGATGGTACTCTAACATAGAAAGCGGACCTGGATTCAACAAACTAGCTCCAATAGGTATCAAGGACAAAGTTGAGAATGCTAAAAGCGAAAATAAAGAATTGGTGGGTGCTCTTCTAATGGATGAGATTGCCATAAGAAAACTGATCGAATGGAATGACGGAAAATTTAAAGGAATTTGCGATTTCAGAGGTTTTATTGGTAAGCAGGATCACAAAATAGAGGAAGCAAGAGAAGTCTTAGTTTATATGATTGTTTTTTTGAATGAAATTTATAAAGTTCCTGTTGCCTATTTTTTTACAAACGGTGTGACTGCTGAAGACAAAGCCTCTATTTTACTGAAGTTACTATCACATTTGATGGTTTACCAACCAACTTCAAAATGGCTGAAATTCTTGGGGCAGATTTCTCTAATCGGGATTCTCCAAAACCTTGGTTTTTATGCCCTTATCGAAATTCTAAAATATATATCATATTAGACCCAAGCCACATGATTAAGTTGGTCCGAAACACTCTGGGTTCTAAGAAAAAATTGCTTGATGACGGTTCAAACAGAATTGAATGGAGACATACCGAAAATCTTGTTACTACACAAACAAATATTGGACTCCATGCAGGCATAAAGATAACGCTTCGACATATAAATTATGATAAAGAAAAATGAGAGTAAAGTTAGCCACGCAAACTCTCAGTAAAAGCGTATCGGATGCATTAATTTACCTAGAGAAAGATTTGAAAATAACAGAGTTCAATAATGCAGAACATACTGCACATTTTTGCTGTATGTTCAACAATTTATTCGACGTATTGAATTGCAGAAATTTATACTCCAAATCTTTATATGGAAAACCTCTTTCTAGGCAAACATGCAATTTTATTTTTTCTTTCCTCGATAAATGTTATAACTACATCAAAGGTTTCTCTTTAGAAAATGGGAGAAAACTGATAAATTCGGATTCTGAGACCGGCTTTTTGGGGTTCTTAATAAATATCGTTAGTGTCAAAGGACTCTATAAAGATTTGATCGACTGTGATAGTCCACCTCTCAACTTCTTATTGAGTTATAAGTTATCCCAAGATCATTTGGAGATCTTTTTCAGTTCAATAAGAAGTAGAGGTGGATTTAACAATAACCCAACATCCAGACAATTTGAATCTGCTTTTAAGAGGCTATTATTACACACGCACGTCAAGGCTTCAATCGCTGCCAATGTAACAAGTGTTGACGAAACTAGTTTGTTACCTCTGAAAAACAAAACTGTGAACTCTGATAGTAAAGCAGAAATTTTTGAAGACTCTAGTCAAGAAGATCATTCATACGTCATAAACTCGAAAAACTGGCACCTTACCGAGTATTCAAATGATGTGATAATTTATATAGCTGGCTTTGTAACGAAAAAAATAATAGGAAGGATTAACTGTGAAGATTGTGCTTCTATACTGGAATGTGATAGCACAAAATCGAAACTGCAACTGAGAAAAAGCATGGGCTATTTGACAAATGCCTCGCAATTTGTTATAGATATTTGTAGAGAAGCCGAGAAAACATTCAGATGGTCAGAAAAAGGTTTTGATTTGTTTGGTAAGAAGTATGATAATTTGCTAACACGTTTGGTGCTTACTGCTCTAAGAAATATCGATCCAATGGTTTTCAATGTCTTTCTATCGCATATGTATGATGATGAACCAGAAAGGAATCATGGTCCATCTCTGGCAAAGGCTGTTCTCGAAACATATTTCAATTTGAGAATTCACCATGAGTTGAAAAATCGACATAGTTCCAAAATAGACTTAAATAGACTACGAAGCAGACTGACAAAAACAATAATTTTTCAAAATCAATAAACACATTAATAATTATTGTACATGTAATTTTCGTTGAACCCCGAAATTTCATTTCTCAAGGAACAAATTCTTCAAAACATTTTCAAATACAGTGTTTATTTTCGATGTTTCGATATAGACTATCCCATTAATTCAGAAACTAATTTGGAAGTAACATGTAAAATAACCTATGTTACGCCACTGCTTTATGTTCGCACTTAACAAGCGCGCTGAGTGTGTGTTACAAAACAATTCGCATTCTACGCATTGCATGTCCATTCCTCTTACTATTATAGTTCCATGGTATTTGCCAAGTCGAATGTGCTCGGTGTTCGGTATTCCGAGTCGGTCAAAGCGACGGAACATTCGTTCGCGAATGTTCTGAGGACCATGCCACATATTTGGACGGGCACTTTTCTACCACGCGCGCTGTTTTGATAATATTTATTGGTTATTTTTCTCGCAATGTTCAAACTATCATAATGAAATTTTAAATATAGATCCATATTGAATGAATGAAACTCAATTATTGTTTTTGTATGGTTTTTGGAATACAAATATTCTCCATAAAATTTCCTTTGAAAACTCGTTACATATCAATGAACGAAAAATTCCATTTCCATTAAGTCGTCTGCTTCTTGAAAAATATTTAATTTTACTTGGAGGTATATTCTGTGTTGGGAAATCGCCCGAATTTGAATCCCGTTTCGAGTGGTTCATTGAATTCAAAGACACCGGTGGTTAATGTGGTGGCGCTTGTAAAAAGCCGCTTATCTCCTATTGCGATAATCGCCGAAGAACACATGTACATCTGCAAAATTTACCAACGCAAGGGTTGATGAAACTTATCAGTTTTGCTGCTACACTTGTGACGAAAGGGTGAAGTTTTCTTGTACGCGTTTTAATATTTTGCAACATAGAAACGGTAAGTCTTTATTTTAAAAACCAAACAAATTTTTCATACGTATTTGTATTGATATTTTTTTTATCATATTCTCAGCAAATGGAATGGTCCAATGAAGACGTTTTGTCCTTTCTACAAATTTATGAAACGCAGCCGATAATATGGCAAGCGTTTCATCCAGATCATAAAAATCGAAACGATGTACATGACGCCTGGAAATACATCGAAAGCCAAATGGGGTACAAATATTCTGTGTCCGATTTGAAAAAGAAGGATTCATTGATGGCGTCCTTTAGAACGTGTCTCCAAAAAAATGAAGACCAGCATGAAAAGTGGAGCATCTACCGATGATATTTATCAACCGAAATGGTTCGCTTTTTCACGAATAGCTTCGTTCCTCGGAGATAAAGATCAACCATGTATTTACATTAGCTCTGAAGTAAGTATATGTTTGAATTTTATATTTTTCTTTCTGTATACTATGATATGAGAAATGGAAGTGAAAAAACTTTTTCAAAAAAGCAAGAAACATCCGAGAATTTTTCCTAATAAAAAAAAAATTGGTCTTGGCAATCCCCCAGCATCTGAATTTCTCTCTCAAGTTTAATATCTATAAAAAATTTTTTTTATTGAATTTGTGTTTATCGTCGACTGCTCTAATGCAGTACTTACGACTAAAAATGATGATAGATTGTAACTTGTTTTTTCCTTTTTTCAGGACAGAACTATTGAAGAAAATGCGAGTCAGGAAACATCACAAGACAGTTCAGAGGTAGAAACGATCAATGATGGTATGTTCCGGTGAAAGTATTCTCTTTATGAAAATCTATTTCTTAATACTTTTTTAGGAATTATTTTACCATGCAAAAGACCTAAGAGAAAATACCATCACGATGTGGTAGGAAAAATGGATATATCTATTCTTGAAACTGTCGTACATAATACTGAAAAAGGAAGGACTGTGCCCGGAATTTTTGGTATACTAGTGGGGAAAAAATTAGGCAAAATGAACGGTGATGCACAAGAGGTGTGCATGCACCGAATCAACAACGTCTTTTTGAAATGAGGGATGAAATGGGAGAAATCGATGTAGGGAATAAATTCTTAAATTTTTTTAATACAGTTACATAGGAGGAACATTTTTCATTTCCTTTAATTCTGGCATTAGTAGAAAATAAAATTACACAGAATAAGAGAATTATTATTGAATAAGGCAATTAGTTGAAACCCAGAAGTTCAAAATTATATTATTCGATATATTGCTGAAATTCAATAATAACAGCATTAATTACAATCAAATTACCATGAAACTTTAACTTCGCCAACAAAATATTCAGCAAATTCCTCACGAATATCTACAGCATCCATAGATGCCTTTCTGAGAACTCTCTGTATAGGTAGTAATGATGACATAGATTCTGTGTTTTCCCGCCATGAACCTTCTGAAATCTGGCCCCTTCTTCTGTATCAAACGTGCCTTGAGGAGCATACATGCACCGCGATGATCTACTTCTTTTCAAATGATTATGCAAAACAACGCAAGTCAAAACAATCAATGCAACTTTGTCAGGATCGATCAATAATGGTTTTCTTAACACTCTAAAAACACTAGCCATTATGCCAAAAGCATTTTCGACGACCCGTCGAGCCCGTGAGAATCGGTAGTTGTAAATTCTAGATTTGCTACATTTTTCATGTTGTCCTGGGAATGGCTTCATCAATTTCCTACTTAAAGGAAAAGCATCGTCGGCTACGATCACATACGGAATAGATTTTGTTCGTCCTGGCAACGGTTCATCAGGCGGAAATTGCAATTCGTTATTAGTTACTTTTTTGAAAAGTTCGGTATTTCTATAAACTGCATCGTCACTCAGTCTGCCTTGGCAGTCAGCATCAGCGAACATGAAACAATAATCAGCATCCACCATGGCCATTAGCACTATGCTGCATTGTTGTTTGTAATTGAAGAACTCGGATCCGCTATTAATAGGTGCTTGAATTGTGATGTGCTTGCCGTCGACTGCTCCAATGCAGTGACGAAAATTCCAAATTCTCTGAAATGATTCTGCAACCGATTTCCATTCTTCTTCAGTTTTTGGAAGCCGAAATAATTGAAATGTACTTATGGCTAAAAACCACGACGATGTAGTAGGGAAGATGGATAGCGCCATTTCTATTTTGGAAACTGTTGTGCAGAAGCCCAAGAAGGAAAGGAGTGTGTCGGAAATTTTTGGTGAATTAGTGGCGAAAAAATTGGAAAAAATGAATGGTGATGCCCAAGAGGTGTGGATGCACCGAATCAGTAACATTTTTTTTGAAATGAGAGAAACTGATGTGGAGGAACATAATATATACTTTATTATTCACGAAAATTATATTGTCTCCCACCTTAATAACATCCTTCAATACAAGAATGATTGCTGCACATACTTCTGGGACTATTTTGGAAATAGCTTGATGGGACACCTTGAATAAGTAGTGAAGACTTTTTAAACTGTCCCCAGCAGCTAAAAATCTCAACGTAATAGCCAAACGTTCTATAGCTGATATCGACTTCCTCCATTTTGTGTCCTCTTTCGTAATGTATGGCTTTACTTTGCTGAGCAAATCACTAAAATCTGCGTATGACATACGACAGAAATTTGCGAACTCTCCATACGGTTCCGAAACAAATTCTGCTATTATGTTTTTTGCATTAAACCTATAAGAAAAAGTTGTAGATCATATGTGTACTTGATATTAAACCAAGGATAACTCCGTATTTTTGAGCCAAAATAGTAGCAGACAAAAGTGAAAATATGAAAAAAAGGAAAACTAATTCCAAGAGAATTTAATTTTCGAGGTTTGTTGAGGTAGCTTCTAATGCTTGGAGATGTTCAGTTCAAAAAATAGTCTGAACAAAAGTTGTACATAATCAGAAAGTATGAAATTTTGTTTCTGGGTGTTTTTCAACATAAACCCAAACTTCACTCAATTTTTCTTTTTCTTTCTCATTTTTTTGCATTGAAAATTTTCTCGTGAAATATTTTTACTGAGAATCACATAAAAGTATACATTTTTTAGAAATTTCCGAATATGATAGACATTTTTTGGAAAAAAAAAACGACAAAATTCGATTTTTTGCCGAGATCTTGTAAAACTTGAGGTTATTTTGAAAAATACACAGATTCAGAACTGTTTAGTTTTCGATTATCTACAAAATTCCTTCAGCCCATTTTTCGATGTGAACACATGATTCGCTAAATATTGCAAAGAATAATTTTAAACCACTGCCATCAATGTCGATCACCCACCGGCAATCAAATTCACTTGAATTTATCTTTTCCTTCTGCCAAAGTGTTTTACCGTCTGTTAGTTAACTTTTTCTCTCGAAGGATCATTCCTGGACTATATTATGAATTCGGCTTCAGAACTTCAGAACTGTTCTTCCATTTTTCGTTTGTAGGTTAGAAATTTCGATCTATAAATGACTTACACTTTAACAAAATTGTTAAAGCGCCCGCACAAATAGCAACGTGATCGCTTTCCATGTTGACAACGACTAATCGCGAATACATTCGCAGTTCTCGCAAAATGCTTCACGTTCGGCAAATACCGAATGTGTGGGCACCACTATTTGTTGGTTGGGGATCTGTTTAGCATTCGTGCCCGAATATTCCGAACGTTCGCTACTCGGCGAATACCGCATGTGTGGCGCCGCTTTTATAAGAAGAAATTCCATATCTCCAAACAATATTTCATCGCAAATTCAGTTAAATACCATCCATGACAATACAATAATTATCGCACATCAAGATCATCAAGAAACCATTGCACAAATGATTTTCCAAATTTTGAAGTAATCAACATTCCACGAGCGATGAAAACAACAGTCAAAATCATGGCTCCAGTTATTTCCAACAAAATAATTCAGGTCGTCATACAAGAGGTCATGGCACGCCATACAACCTACGGAATCGCCTATAAATACGACAGCCTAAGGAAATTTCCATCAGTTTCCGACGGACTCGTGCAACGAAAACATTTCTGATGATGCTCGGTGTGATCCCGGCGAAACGTCAAAACGCTTGTTTTTCCTTTCAGGTTTCTATCGATAACCAACGGACGTATACCCAGAATTTTATGACACCACATATAATTCCGTCCGTGAAAATTTAAAAGTTAACATTTTGTAATAGGATATCAACATTAAAGAGAAATTGCGACTCTGATTACATAAGCAAAGCTTGCGAACACCCACGAGAAGCTTTCCTCTCCAACTGGATATGACGTCAGTCAGTGATGCGCGAACAAAACGAAAATGGGATTTCTAAAGGACATGTTTTGTAATTTTTTGTATCATGTGGAGAATCAGTCTGGTCAGCGTGCTGAGATCGGTGTACGCCTTCTCTAGGTCCTTTCTCTCCTCCTGGTTCTTCGATGTTGAGTTTGAACTAATCCTCTTGGTTATTACGTGTTGAGTTTGAATCAATCCTCCTGGTTCTTACGTATTGAGTTTGAACCAATCCTCCTGGTTCTTACGTGTTGAGTTTGAACCAATCCTCCTGGTTCTTACGTGTTGGTTTGAATCAACCCTCCTGGTTCTTACGTGTTGAGTTTGGACCAACCCTCTGTATTCTTAAGTGTTGAGTTTGAATCAACCCTCCTGGTTCTTAGGTGATGAGTTTGAACCAACCTTCTTCATCCTTATTGTATTTTGGTTGGGAGTATACCGACCGTTTATCATTATTCATACTATGTTGTTTTTAATTTACTTCTAGGGGCTGGACGCAAGCGATCCACGCCCAGCAGGGAGCGGAAATCAGCATCAGAACGGGAAGAATAGTGACCGTCTGATGAAAAATTGTATTTTGTTTTGGGAATTTCAATGTGGGGTTTTCTTTTCATTTTGTATTTTGGGGATAAATAAAGCTGTTGGGAAATGAGTAGCGCGTAAATCAGTTGAGCACATCACAAATTAGCGCCGAGAAAAATTCAGAAGGAATAAAATCTAGAAATGAATTGTCATATTGGTTCCAAGAAGAAATGAGAAAAAGGAAACGTAGTAAGATTTGGAAAAAATATTTCATCTTAGGAGCAGAAAATAACGCAAAGAAAAGATGTCGACAGAAAATTTCACAGGAGGATTAGAAACATCGGACAGCAAAGTGGGCTGGATATATCCTTTGAATAATGAAGAATTAGTTGGCGAATTGGAGAGATATGGATTGGATATTGCCGGAAAAATGGTCGAGTTGAGATCGAGATTGTCGGCATACTGAAAAACGAGCCTTACCGGAATTTTTTGGGGGGAAAGCAATTATGTGGTTCAGAAACAACTTACGCTAATGGCAAAGGTCGGAAAAATTCGAGGAAGACATCAAAAACCAAATAAGCAATAGAACACAAAGACCGTAAAAGACCTTAAAACATTTCATAATAGATATTCAAACACTAATTAGACGACATTGAAAATTCAGCAGGCAAGAAGAATTGGAAAAGATGTATACAAATATTAGGCTTGAATACAAAATGACAGTACGATTTCCAAAATTTAAGGGAATTAATGCAATTAGCGTAGCAATAAGAATGCGTAAAACAGGAAATTAGGATTCAAGAAAAACTAGAAAAGGGCAATACAGAACGAAACGTTCCCCGATATCCTTCGTACAGGAAAGAAACGTACGGTTACGCGGATAAAACGGGAACAGTTGGGAGAGGAAAAGATGGAGATGATTACGATTGGAAAACCTGTTGTCTAGCAGCAAAAAGTGTTGTTCTCACTGCGGAACATTGAACATATGGACCAGAAACTGCAACTTCCACCAGAAGTCGAAAAACTAGTGAGTGACCGGGATAACCAGAGGCAGTCTTGGTCACAACGGTCCTCTACAACAATAAATAATACCTGCAGCACCACAAATGACAAAAGCCATATATATGTCGACATTAAGATTCTGGTCACGAAAACATTTAAAGCATTGATCGACACGGGATCTTGAAAATCCTACATAGCAAACAGAATAAAGGACCTATTAGAAAATTACAAAGTATCGCAACGTCAAGAAAATTTTCAAGCAATAATAGCTAACGGTAATTTAGTGAAACTATCAACAAGCTTCACGATCTCCTGCGAAGTAAACAACATTATCAAAGACGTAAAACTTTACTATATGCCACATCTTACAACAGACATTCTTCTGGGAATGAATCTACTGGGAAGGTGGAATTTCCAAATTACTTTAGGTCAGGAACGAGTAAAAATTAACTAACCTGAAGAAGACATCTTAAATTTCGACAAGATACATCAGCATCTGAATGAGAGCTCGTCGTCTGAAAAATATTCCCAAGTCTTCAAAAAGGCATTTCTGAAAAAAGAATGGGAGAAATTCGAGAACGTCAAAGAAGTTACACCAGTGCCACAATGTTCAATACGTCTCAAAGATGAAACACCTATAAAGCAGCGATATAGGCCTAGGAACCCTGCAATGCAAAAACAAATGAAAAGATATAATGAGGGAGAAGGACATAATCGATAAATCAACCAGTCCTTGGAACTCACTCGTTCTTTTAGGTGAGAAAAAGAATAGGGAATATCGATACATAAACCACATTTGAGAAAAACCAGAGACGCCGAAGAAGAAGAAAAGAACGGTCAACAAACGGACTATATCAAACGGGAATGATATTAAAACACTTTTCAAAAATCTTTTCGTTACAGACTAGGAGGACGACAACAGAGACTGTTTCGTCGTGAATGTTACTTCACGTCGAATCGGAGTTTCTTATTTAAAAGTTGCTCCGTGGTTTAATCGTATTCCGTTTGTTTTAGAAATTTCCGAATATGATAGACATTTTTGGAAAAAAACGACAAAATTCGATTTTTGCCGAGATCTTGTAAAACTTGAGGTTATTTTGAAAAATACACAGATTCAGAACTGTTTAGTTTTCGATTATCTACAAAATTCCTTCAGCCCATTTTTCGATGTGAACACATGATTCGCTAAATATTGCAAAGAATAATTTTAAACCACTGCCATCAATGTCGATCACCCACCGGCAATCAAATTCACTTGAATTTATCTTTTCCTTCTGCCAAAGTGTTTTACCGTCTGTTAGTTAACTTTTTCTCTCGAAGGATCATTCCTGGACTATATTATGAATTCGGCTTCAGAACTTCAGAACTGTTCTTCCATTTTTCGTTTGTAGGTTAGAAATTTCGATCTATAAATGACTTACACTTTAACAAAATTGTTAAAGCGCCCGCACAAATAGCAACGTGATCGCTTTCCATGTTGACAACGACTAATCGCGAATACATTCGCAGTTCTCGCAAAATGCTTCACGTTCGGCAAATACCGAATGTGTGGGCACCACTATTTGTTGGTTGGGGATCTGTTTAGCATTCGTGCCCGAATATTCCGAACGTTCGCTACTCGGCGAATACCGCATGTGTGGCGCCGCTTTTATAAGAAGAAATTCCATATCTCCAAACAATATTTCATCGCAAATTCAGTTAAATACCATCCATGACAATACAATAATTATCGCACATCAAGATCATCAAGAAACCATTGCACAAATGATTTTCCAAATTTTGAAGTAATCAACATTCCACGAGCGATGAAAACAACAGTCAAAATCATGGCTCCAGTTATTTCCAACAAAATAATTCAGGTCGTCATACAAGAGGTCATGGCACGCCATACAACCTACGGAATCGCCTATAAATACGACAGCCTAAGGAAATTTCCATCAGTTTCCGACGGACTCGTGCAACGAAAACATTTCTGATGATGCTCGGTGTGATCCCGGCGAAACGTCAAAACGCTTGTTTTTCCTTTCAGGTTTCTATCGATAACCAACGGACGTATACCCAGAATTTTATGACACCACATATAATTCCGTCCGTGAAAATTTAAAAGTTAACATTTTGTAATAGGATATCAACATTAAAGAGAAATTGCGACTCTGATTACATAAGCAAAGCTTGCGAACACCCACGAGAAGCTTTCTCTCCAACTGGATATGACGTCAGTCAGTGATGCGCGAACAAAACGAAAATGGGATTTCTAAAGGACATGTTTTGTAATTTTTTGTATCATGTGGAGAATCAGTCTGGTCAGCGTGCTGAGATCGGTGTACGCCTTCTCTAGGTCCTTTCTCTCCTCCTGGTTCTTCGATGTTGAGTTTGAACTAATCCTCTTGGTTATTACGTGTTGAGTTTGAATCAATCCTCCTGGTTCTTACGTATTGAGTTTGAACCAATCCTCCTGGTTCTTACGTGTTGAGTTTGAACCAATCCTCCTGGTTCTTACGTGTTGGTTTGAATCAACCCTCCTGGTTCTTACGTGTTGAGTTTGGACCAACCCTCTGTATTCTTAAGTGTTGAGTTTGAATCAACCCTCCTGGTTCTTAGGTGATGAGTTTGAACCAACCTTCTTCATCCTTATTGTATTTTGGTTGGGAGTATACCGACCGTTTATCATTATTCATACTATGTTGTTTTTAATTTACTTCTAGGGGCTGGACGCAAGCGATCCACGCCCAGCAGGAGCGGAAATCAGCATCAGAACGGGAAGAATAGTGACCGTCTGATGAAAAATTGTATTTTGTTTTGGGAATTTCAATGTGGGGTTTTCTTTTCATTTTGTATTTTGGGGATAAATAAAGCTGTTGGGAAATGAGTAGCGCGTAAATCAGTTGAGCACATCACAAATTAGCGCCGAGAAAAATTCAGAAGGAATAAAATCTAGAAATGAATTGTCATATTGGTTCCAAGAAGAAATGAGAAAAAGGGAAACGTAGTAAGATTTGGAAAAAATATTTCATCTTAGGAGCAGAAAATAACGCAAAGAAAAGATGTCGACAGAAAATTTCACAGGAGGATTAGAAACATCGGACAGCAAAGTGGGCTGGATATATCCTTTGAATAATGAAGAATTAGTTGGCGAATTGGAGAGATATGGATTGGATATTGCCGGAAAAATGGTCGAGTTGAGATCGAGATTGTCGGCATACTGAAAAACGAGCCTTACCGGAATTTTTTGGGGGGAAAGCAATTATGTGGTTCAGAAACAACTTACGCTAATGGCAAAGGTCGGAAAAATTCGAGGAAGACATCAAAAACCAAATAAGCAATAGAACACAAAGACCGTAAAAGACCTTAAAACATTTCATAATAGATATTCAAACACTAATTAGACGACATTGAAAATTCAGCAGGCAAGAAGAATTGGAAAAGATGTATACAAATATTAGGCTTGAATACAAAATGACAGTACGATTTCCAAAATTTAAGGGAATTAATGCAATTAGCGTAGCAATAAGAATGCGTAAAACAGGAAATTAGGATTCAAGAAAAACTAGAAAAGGGCAATACAGAACGAAACGTTCCCCGATATCCTTCGTACAGGAAAGAAACGTACGGTTACGCGGATAAAACGGGAACAGTTGGGAGAGGAAAAGATGGAGATGATTACGATTGGAAAACCTGTTGTCTAGCAGCAAAAAGTGTTGTTCTCACTGCGGAACATTGAACATATGGACCAGAAACTGCAACTTCCACCAGAAGTCGAAAAACTAGTGAGTGACCGGGATAACCAGAGGCAGTCTTGGTCACAACGGTCCTCTACAACAATAAATAATACCTGCAGCACCACAAATGACAAAAGCCATATATATGTCGACATTAAGATTCTGGTCACGAAAACATTTAAAGCATTGATCGACACGGGATCTTGAAAATCCTACATAGCAAACAGAATAAAGGACCTATTAGAAAATTACAAAGTATCGCAACGTCAAGAAAATTTTCAAGCAATAATAGCTAACGGTAATTTAGTGAAACTATCAACAAGCTTCACGATCTCCTGCGAAGTAAACAACATTATCAAAGACGTAAAACTTTACTATATGCCACATCTTACAACAGACATTCTTCTGGGAATGAATCTACTGGGAAGGTGGAATTTCCAAATTACTTTAGGTCAGGAACGAGTAAAAATTAACTAACCTGAAGAAGACATCTTAAATTTCGACAAGATACATCAGCATCTGAATGAGAGCTCGTCGTCTGAAAAATATTCCCAAGTCTTCAAAAAGGCATTTCTGAAAAAAGAATGGGAGAAATTCGAGAACGTCAAAGAAGTTACACCAGTGCCACAATGTTCAATACGTCTCAAAGATGAAACACCTATAAAGCAGCGATATAGGCCTAGGAACCCTGCAATGCAAAAACAAATGAAAAGATATAATGAGGGAGAAGGACATAATCGATAAATCAACCAGTCCTTGGAACTCACTCGTTCTTTTAGGTGAGAAAAAGAATAGGGAATATCGATACATAAACCACATTTGAGAAAAACCAGAGACGCCGAAGAAGAAGAAAAGAACGGTCAACAAACGGACTATATCAAACGGGAATGATATTAAAACACTTTTCAAAAATCTTTTCGTTACAGACTAGGAGGACGACAACAGAGACTGTTTCGTCGTGAATGTTACTTCACGTCGAATCGGAGTTTCTTATTTAAAAGTTGCTCCGTGGTTTAAATTTGGTCTTTTTTTTCAAAGGGATTTTAAAAAAAACCCCCAAATGGTGGGGCCGGGTTTTCCCAAAAAGCAATCTTGAAATTTCTTTTTTTCAAGATCCAAGAATTCTGAATTTCTCATCCCCTAAGATTTGAGTATCGTCATCGTAATTTAATTATCGTTCCGATAGTTACTTTGATAACCGAGCATTAATTAATGGACTGGTGTTTCTGAATTAAGTTTATTGTTCTCGAAAAAGTTGAAAGCCGTCAGATTAAACTAATTGTTTCATTTTCTCGTTAAACCGTTCCTTCGAAAATTAAATTAGTATAGTACGGGACGGTGAACAACCATCTATTTACGAATCGGATTAGTAATTCGGGTTCAATTGAAATCCCGATTGATAAATAACACCTTTAAAATATTACGATTAGGGATTGAAAAGGGTATGTTGGATGGCTTGTGGAAGTCCATTTCAAGTTAAATTAGCCGAAAATTAAATTAAATGGAATTTTAATTCAATGTCTGAAACCGAGTTCAAATCGCCCTTTAAATTTGGTTTTGTTAGACTAAATTCAAAATTTCAATTGTATTAAATTTCTAATAATCATAAATTTTCAATAAAATTTCTAAAATTTAAGGCTAAACCGTTTCAAAAATTTTTCAATTTTTAATTAAATTTCAATTAAATTTAATTAAAAGTTACAGAGTTTATTAATCAATTGTTAAAATAGTTAAAATTTCAATATTTGTTTATAAACTTTCAAATTTTTCGAAACCATTAATTTTAAAATAAAAATAGATTTGAAATAATAATTCGATAAATGAAAACATTTTTATTATAATTTTCTTGGTAATACCAATTTCTGAAATTTCTAATTGAAAATGCATTTCTAAATTTGAATTCAATTAATTCAATCTGAAATTCAAATTATTAAGTATGGATTTGATTGATTAAATTTTGAATTAATGTGTGATTAATACAAAATCGAATCCGGTAAAATTTACAAATTTACAACCTGATTCTTCAATTCGTAATCTTCGAATTTGGGAATTTATTGAAAATTATGGGATTTAAAGCAAATACATTATTAAGTTAAGCGGTTTGGATTCAATCTAATTTACATCGACGTACTAATGTTCAAATCGGAAATTTCCGTTGAAAACAAAACAATGTTAAATTTGAATCGTTAATCGAATCGATTAACAAAATTTATATCGTTAAAATTTTATAGAAGAAGGCAGGAAGCCGTTTCCGATAAACATAATGTCACTTAGAAATCGGTTCCCTTAATAATGGTGAAATGGTGCGCTGAATGTTAGGCCACCAAAGAAACATCTCGTTCCACCTTGGGAAAATCCATTCACCTTACCCTACGTGACTTGAAGCCGTCCGGCGGATACCAGGAGTTCTGTTACGGATACTCTTACGCGGCTCATGTGCCAAACACCGCAATGTAAACAGAATTCCTGGAAATGTGCCGTCAGGCCACCGGAAAATCAGGGGAAGGGAACTGAACTTTCCTCGGTACCAAAGAGGTTTCGCTTCACAGTCCTCTAGGAGATCGTCCGGTATGAACGTACCGCCGGTAACTGTAATACTTGGAAAATATTTCGAGTGTCGAAGGCGCGTTAATAAGTATTTTGTGATTGCATTTTCGAATCTCGTAACGCTATTAGTTTTTTGTGAAGTTCCAATGTTGGGAGCTATTGGATTAGCAGTTGTATTTTTGGGGTGAGTGAATATAGATTTTGTACCCATCTATTTGCGTATTTCACTTGGCGAGTAACGTCAACCTTTTTGCACTACCCTGAGCGAAAACCCCCGCGCCAACTAGTACGATAAACAGAAATCTAGTTGACAATAAACTGGCTCTCGAACCGTGTTGCTAAATCTGCAACATTTAACTTAGTTAGGCACCCACTGCCAGTCGGAAATGTTGGTGATCTCCTGAATTTCGTCGATGCGGTTGGCGACAAATTCTTTGAACGTTTCTGAAGGATACTGAAGCCATTGCAGAACAGTGCAGGAGTCTGACCAACATGTCCACTTTTTCACCTCGAGTTCTTCACCAATTGCTGCTGCAAGGCGTGTTACCATTAGAGCCGCAAGAAGCTCCAGTCTGTGAATGGTACTCTTATTCATAGGCACCACACGTGTTTTCCCGACAACAAAACTTACTAGAATTTCTTTTCAACGCGAACTCGAAAGTAGCAGACTGCGCTATAGGCTTCTGAGCTTGCATCAACGAAAATATGCAGCAGCGTATCTTCGGGGTACTGATGTCCTTTGAAGTAGTGGCGAGGTATACGGACTATCCGAAGTTCTTCTAGCCGATCAAGCCAAGTCTTCCATAGAGAGTAAATATTCATTGGGATCTGATCATCCCAGCCAACACCGGAATTCCAAACTTCTTGAAGAAGAATCTGCCGCTTAATCTTGTACTGGGCAATGAATCCGATGGTATCGAAAAGACTCATGATAAGTCCGCACATCTCACGTTTAGTTGGAACATCTCCGTCGAGTACTTCTTTCTTTGCCTTATGCAGGCCTAAACGAAACTGGAAAGTGTCGGAGTTGGGATCCCACCAGAGTCCAATCACACGTTCTCCTTCAAATTCTTCTTTGTCGTTTGGATTTTTAACACCACTGGCCCTAAGCTCTTCAGGTATAGACTCAAGTACGGCTTCGGACTTGGAAAGCCACTTCGTCAATTCGAAATGACCTGCTGCACATATATTGTTGACTTGACGACGCAGCTCGATGGCTTCATCAACCGAGTTAGAACCTAAGAGTGCGTTGTTTATGTAAAAATTCCTCTTTATCAGCTTCGCAGCGTCAGGATACCACCAAAGATAAGGACTTACATACGGTAGATGTCTGGCTCTCTTGACATGTCACCATCACGCCACAAAAACCGTTGACTATCCCTGTCTTCGGGTCTCATTGCAACTTGAAGAAACATTTCCTTGATATCTGCAGTCATGGCTACCGGATATCTTCTCCAGTTCCAGATGACAGCTGGAAGAAATCGGATGAAGTCGGGCTCCTTCAGCAATTTATCATTCAAAGAGATACCATTGGTCTTTGCTTTCGCATCCATTACTAGGCGAAACTTCCCGGGCTTGTTGGGATTTAGTACTCCAAAGGTAGGGATAACGTAGGTCGTAGGTGACTTGATTTCCGCTTCTTCTCGGGTTAGCTTTCTAGCGTAACCTTTATTAACAAAATCTTGGACTTGCGCAATATAAACAGCTCTGAACTGAGGATCTCGTTTTATTCTTCGCTCATTATTGATCAATCGGTGAGAACTATTTAAAGTCGAATCTGGAAATGACACGTTGTCTTCGTTCCAAAGTAATCCTACTTCCCATTTGACACCAACTTTTCTTGTTGTCTTATCAAGGATTTTCTGAGTTCTTCTTTCATCAGGATTGATTCCCTTTGCTGTAGTGATTTTAACTCCAAGATCGTCTAAAGCGTATGACGACTTGATACGTTGTTGGAGGTACTCGTTCGAGGGAAAACAGTTTCCAAATGCAGCGTTAATTGCTCCATCACCATTAGCGAAATTACCCGAAACCGTCCATCCGAGTACGGTTCTCCAGCCAACAGGTCCATCTTCATTCCCAACAACCAATCTCCGCGGCAAAATCAAATGGGGGTTATTGTTTCGTATGATGATCTCGGGTATCACTTTCCTGAGCGACTGGGCAGGAACATTTGCTAAATGTGGCCACTTACTTTTGATGCTCTTAATGTCAAGAGAGTATGGAGCTGATGGGATTTCGTTTACTGCTACCGCACCTCGAAAGCTTCCAAACTTGCTGCCATGGTACAATCCAGCGACTTCGACACCTACTCGGCGGGCTAACTTGTCCACTACCTTACCTCCAACTCCTCTATATTTGTAGGTGAACGCTTCACTGGTGCTTGATCCTCCATCTAATAACGCGTGAGTCTTCATAACTTCTCCATCAGGCTTTCTAATGTACACCGGTACTATGGATAACGGACCATCGCAGTCCTTGACGAATGTATGTTGACCTTGGGCCTGATTATCATCTGCTGATGGTTCACGAGGTTTCACTTCTTCAGAAACTTCCTTAGAAGGAAGAGTGCGGTTACTTTCCTGTCTTCCGGCTGGCGAAATAGGTTCCACCCTTGAAGACTTACTGTGCAGGAACTCAATGTGATGGAATTGACAACCGTCAATGCCGCAAGCAGTTTTCTTCCGACAGTCTCTTGAACGATGTCCACTCTTCAAACAACAGACGCAGATCCTTTTTTCGCGAACAACTTTCCACCTTTCATCTACGGTCATCTTCGAGAACTTCTTTCAGGACTTAATATTGCGACCGCTTTCTGAGCAACCTAAACAAGTATCTTTAGTGGTTGAGGTAGTATGGACAGCGCCTGGCCCCGTGTTCGTCTTGATTCTGAATTTGTGTCGTCAGTATTTCCGGAAAGGCTTGTCAACATGTTGCAGGCGATAGTCTTCTCATTCTTGGAAAAATGTTCAAAGAGAATGAGATCTTCTTTTTTTCCAGTGTGCTGAATGAGATACTCCTGCCATCCTCTCTGCATCCCCAAAGGAAGACGCTTCGTTAAGTTGTCCAACAAGTAGCTGTTGTCCAAGTAACCGACCATTTTCTGGCTCTTAATACTTGCAACTAAACCCTCGACTGCTCTTGCAAACGTGATAATAGTTTCTGGCTTGTTCACGTCAGGCTTCCGAGTAGACTCGCCGTTCTTAATCAGGCTAGCGATGATCACTTTCGGTCTTCCAAACTTGAACTTGAGCATGTCCACGATCATCCATATTAACAGGGCTGTTGAACAAATACTTAACGGCATCCAAAGCGTTACCTTTCGAAGCCTTCTTTAGTCGGATGAGGTTGTCATTGTTTGACAAATGTTAATTGCGTATGGTACGTTTATAATGGGATTCAAAAGCTAGCCTTCTTCAGGTTTTCCGTTGTATATGAGCAAGTCTTTTTCAACAAAGCTTCTAGGAATAAAAAGGTCTTTCAAAGCATTTGTAAGATCTTGAAGCCCTACTTGTGGCAGTGGCGGCGGTGGTTGATAAAACACTGGCTGATGGTGATAGTACATTGGTTGCGGTGGGCAATAACCAAGATGCGGGTAAAACAGTTGTTGCTGTTGTTGAATTGCCTAGTGCTGGTGCTCACCGTTACGCTCTTGTTCCTTCAAATGAGTAGGGACGGTCGATGCAAGCTGTTCTGGTGGATGATCCTTTGGGTGTCTACCCAGTCGTTTAATCGCTCCTTCGTGTCATCTTCGTCTCAACTATCACCGTATCCATCGCCGCGTTTAAACTCGTCATTTATCATTTCGAGTTCAATCTTCTTCTTCTTCTTCGTCGTTGATAATTTGTGCGTCAATTGCTTGCTTCTTCTTAAGCATATCAAGTTTACTTGTGGCAAATGCTAATCCTTGCCATAATGTCGTCATGCCTTCTGTACATCGGATCATCTCAGTATCCCTTATTTCAGATGGAGGCATCTTCTCAAGATCCGTTAAACGCTCCTTCTTTGCTTCGAATTTGAACTCCAGCTGCCGTATAACATCTTCTTGTTCGTATATAGGTCGACGTAGTTCTTTTTACATCAAGTTTAACTTGCTTTCGTTGGACACTCACGGATGACTTCGAAGATACAGTTGATGGTGGGTTACGGAAGGTTGGCGGTCAGCCTGAGATTTGTCCAACGACGTCTTCTGGATTTTCCATTTGAGTGAAGTGTAGACGTGTGGGCTGCTGCCGAATCCTCTTTCCGCTTCCACAGGACATCGGTGTAGTCGATTCTCCATTTTGAATTGACGTAATTTATTGAGTCCGAACTGGAAGTCGTCCGTCGGTCTTTATTCACACAAGTCACTTTAAAGTTTTTTAAGTTCCCGTGTTTCGGCACCAAAATTTTTTGAGTAAGGTGCTTACGCACGGGTCCTCTGGTTCGATTTTATTGGTGATAAATATGAATGGCACTCGGCCAGGCGTCAGGGCCTGAAGCAGTCGGCTTAAATCCACAGTCGGTGGCAGAACTCTGATGGATATAACGTAACACTCTGTAGACGACGATGGTCACTATTATTTCTTTATTTTAATTTCGGCACCAGGTTATTAAGTAACCACTCTAATCATTTACGGCTCAATTAATTCAACTTCAAATCGTTTTAACAATATAGCTAGTTTTTCCCGACGTTTAACGTTCTCTCTAACGAACTGACTTACTTTCGTTGCCACGCAACTACCGCAAAACATTTCCAAAGTATCATGACAAACAATATCTAATAATAATACCGAAAGATCTAGTGACTAGACAAAATACGCAAACGATATACGAAATACATAAAAAACTACTAGCCGTGGCCTAGCACCGCAACATTGGGACTGCGCATAACACCGCTACATTTAGCTACCTGTCTCCTGATTTTGCATCTGTGATTTATCACAAATGCCAACAAATCGTCTGTGGTGCAACACGACTTTTTGAACAGAGCAGTCGCACCTCAATGTCTCCTGCATTGTTGCAAGATCGTATATATAATTATGTTTTTACACTGTCGAACCATTTTTTTAAAAAACAACGAAAATTACTTTGGAGCGAGTTTATTCGTCGGAAGCTTGGATGATAATAATCAATACATCTATCTTAAACTAAAAGGAAACATTCTTGGTTTGACAAATGCTGACGTGACGGTGAACTTCCGAACAAAATGTAGAATAAGCAAATTCCGTAGATTTACGGACGCAAACGATTTCTCTATGATATATACATGGGCCAGCCAGATAACACCTTCCTTCTTTTTTTTAAAAAAAATAACTACAGCTTTATGAGATGAATCATTTTCGGAAATTCCGTTTACAATTTCTCTTCCACTTAATGAAAATTTATAGATTACATAACAGCAAATGGCTAGTAATGCTAAGATTAAAATAAAATAGAAAGTAGAAATATATAAGTCTTGACTGCGTCCATCGTTGATATCAATTTATAATACTCGGTTCTATCGTGACATATTTCATTAAGTTGTTCGTTATTAATAGACAATAATTTTCCCGATGATAACCGCACTAAATCTTCAAACGGCACTATCGGTTTTCGTTCACAATTTTCACTTTTTCGCGATATGAGCAGTTTTAGACACTCAGGCACTGGTTGGAGAAAATTCTGCGTGCAGATGCGCCAGTCTTCCAGCATTGGGCATTCTTCATTGATGATCCACATCGTTTTTTCTTTACTTGCGAGTAAATAGCGAGGCTTTTCCATGAGGGAAACATTTTTGTGAGGAGCATACTGAAGATCGTAGGTATCCAAAGGGTCATATGGGGTTATCGGCATTTCATTATTAAAAATAACATTATTCTCGTAGAACTTAACCGAGGTATAACAGATCGAATAAAAATCTTCTTGGGGTTATAAACCTAATAATTGAATTTGGTGATCGTATTGTAATTTGATTTCTTTCACTCTTTCTATAAATTCGGTAATGGGGTCTCTAGGTTTTCGTCTTAATTATTGATATTCGCTTTGGAGTACGTCACAATTTATTTTGAAACCAAATTTCGAACTTAATAGTTCTTCTAATTCGGGCCAGGTGTTACAACTAGGACTAGAATAGATTATGGTTTTCGAGTGATCGATTAATTATTTATTAATCGATTGTTAGTATTACCAAATTGATTGATAAAATTTTCTGATTCTGTCAGAAAAGTTTGTAGTTCTTGTGAATTACCGCTAAACTTGGGTAACAATTCACCGAAATATTTCACAGTGTTTAAATCGACAACAGCAGTCTGCTGTGTTCCCGCATTAGTATTTGAAGTCGAATTCATTTTTCTATTATTTTTATTTTTGTAACGATCGTTCGCGGGGGCGCTAATATTTTCGCACACAAATACCCTCGGGCGCCAGATTTTTACGCGAGGTTTTCTCCCCGACGGGCTCGACCTGTCAAAGTCCCGTTTTGCCGCGATACTACGCACAATACAAATCGAAGTACCCGGATACGCTCAGTGGAGAAGGGTTCGATTCGATCTAAGCTATTAGCGATCGTGAAGAGTGTTTCAAGCGAAAGGGGGCTTTAATCCGATTCGCTTCACGGAACGATTCTCGCGTATGAAAATGAAAGATGTTACAGGTCCAAATCACACTTATATTCAGTTCCCGCAATCAATACAACAATCGCGGGTAACGGACGAACAATTAAGGGAGTGTCTTGTCACGCAAACAATTTAACTTACTTTCGTACTGTCGCCGGTTTTCCGCTACGACCCGATAAAGAAATAACAACCAAAAAGAACAAAAGAAAGATGGCCACGTCGTCTTAAAAATCCCAAAATTTCGCTCTAGCACGCACGTTAGCTTTTAACAACCCAAAAAGCCCGGACCCCACTTCATCATTTTCTTTTATATCGTTTCCCCCGACATTACCCACGTGACTCTAACTGAAACCCGCATTGGCCAACCATGCCATTTTCCAGTATCGAATGTTCTCGAAGAGAAATCCCCTGACGTCGCTTCCCTATCCCACCGGTCGCGATAAAAATTTCTGACGATATTCTACCAATCTGGTTGTAAAAAAAACACTTCGTCACATCCCCCTCCTTCTTCACGAAAAATTTTCTTATATAAAATTTTAATATCGCGCCGCGACCCTCAGAAAACCCGTCGACACTCCCCGTAATTGTCACCCCGTGCACCCTCACATCAAAATGTTACATTCGAATTGAATCCCCAACCCGGAGAAACAAACAAAAAAATAATCCATCCCATAGGGGAACCAACCCCTTTTCCCATTACCGTCCGCTAATAAAACAGAGAAAAAAAAAACCCAGAAAAGAAAACCCACTATCAACGATTTCCGCTGAAATGTATCCGGCGCAGGCGCTGCACCCCCTCAACGACCGGGTCCCGGGGTCGTTGGTATCCTCGGCGGAGGTCCCGGTCGACGGCAGTTATTGGATTGTATTCCGTCCAGTAGTACCGCCTGGCGTCGGCGATGAAGACCCATTGTCCTCCGGGTCTTCTGGGGCCGGTGACGCTCCAACAAGGGCAGCCCCCTGATAACACTTCTGTCGTTCCACAGCGGGAGAAAAGAGAAAAAAAAATTATATAACCATTTATAAGTCGGTGACCACCCGTTATTAATTTGGTATTAGTAGTTAATGATCCCCCTACTCCCTTCGGTTCACTCTCCATAATATGGCTTCAGATGTTTTACGTGCACCCGCGAGATCCGTCTTCCATCTTCTGTTTTCAAGTCGTACACCACCGGTGAAATCACGCGCCATACCGTGCAAGGCCCGGAAAATTTCGGCGCCAGCTTGGCGGCAAATCCATCTCCCCCGGAGGATAACGGGTGTTCTCGGCGCATTACTTTGTCTCCTACCCGACAGCGCCAATCTCGTCGCCGCAAATTGTAACGGTGACTTTGCTGAGTAAACGCTTGAGCCAACTTATTCTTCACGAATCCCATGGTATCGTTCAGCCGGCCCATTCTTTGAGCGTACTGCGAAATCTGCTCATTACTTATGGGTTCGTTTTCGGCCCCGGGACCAGCCCTGTTCTCTCTGTGGCGTGCTTTCGGGATTTCCGGCTCCCGTCCATAATTCAGGAACGCCGGGGAATGCCCCGTCGATTCATGAACGGCGGTATTAACCGCAAACATCAACTCTGGTAGCTTTGCGTCCCATAGTCTCTGGTCTGTCTCGCAAAACTGCGCTATCATAGTCTTCACGGTCCTATTCGCTCGCTCCACCGGATTGCACTGCGGCGTATACACTGGCGAGAACCGGTGGTCGATTCCCAACTCGGCTAGGCCGCTGCGGAAGCTTCTACTATCGTACTGGCGACCGTGATCGCTAATTACAGTCCTGGGACATCCAAACCGCATCACCACCTGTTCGTATAGTGCCTGAAATACAGCAGAGGCAGTGGCCTTCTTTAACGGTTTACACTCTACCCACTTAGTGAACCGGTCTTGCATCATGGCCAGGTACAGATTTCCGCGTTTCGACCGCGGCAGCGGCCCCACCAAATCCACGCTCACGACATCCCACGGGCCCCGAATCGATATGGCAACATCATGCCCGGCGATTTCTGTTGCTGGATCTTGTAACGTTGACAGGACAAACACTTTCGTACATAACGTGCAACATCTCGAAACATGCCTGGCCAATAATAGTGCTTCGCCACTCTACCGATTGTTTTCGCAATACCCAGATGTCCTGCCGTTTCCCGGTCATGATTCTCTTTCAACACCTCAGCTCTCTCGTTCGTGGGCACACAGAGCTTCCATGGTTTCTCCTCCTCTAGTTCAGAGAAATCGTTAGGATCGAACACGTGTCGATAGAGCTTACCATCCTCCCAACGATAATCAGGATGATTTTCGGGACTCTCCTTCACTTGAGTAACCTTCTTGAAGTACCAAGAACCCGGGTCTTCCTCCGATTTGTCCTCGAGAGCTGCAACCGTGGGCAACGGGTTCCTAGACAGACTATCCGCCACCCGGTTGAGAGCGCCTTTTCGGTATCGGATTTCAAAATCGAATTGTTGCAAAAATATGCTCCATCTTGCCAGCCTTCCCGATGGCGATTTGATAGATTGTAACCACCGTAAACTCATGTGGTCAGTTATGACGCTGAACTTATACCCCTCAAGATAGTGGCGCAACTTCTCAATACTCCATACAATCGCCAGACATTCTTTCTCGGTTACCGAGTAATTTTTCTCCGCGTCGTTCATAGTTCTACTAGCATATGCTATCACCCTCTCTTTTCCTTCCACGTATTGTATTAAGGCGGCCCCCAAACCGGTGTCAGATGCGTCTGTCTGTAAAATAAATTCCTTAGTGAAATCGGGACAAACTAATATTGGCGATACCGTTAATTTTTCCTTAATCGTATCGAAGGACTGTTGTTGTTCCGTGTCCCACTTCCACCGTTGTTTCTTCTTCAGTAGGTTAGTGAGAGGAGTGACCAGCTGGGAAAAATCCTCAATAAACCGGCGATACCAGGATGCTACCCCCAAAAATCTGCGAACCTCTCTAACATTCTTAGGGGCGGGCATTAACTTTATCGCATCCACCTTATCTGGATCGGTTGCTATGCCATGTTCTGTCACCACGTGTCCCAGATATTTTAAGGAATTCTTCGCGAACTCGCATTTTTCCGGGTTTAGTTGCAGATTGGCCTTCCTCAATCTGCTAAAAACTTCGGCCAGATTTTCCAGATGCTCCTCAAAGGTCTCTCCTAAGACCACTATATCGTCCAGGTAGGCGAAAGCGTAATTATCCATCGCAGGAATGATTATCGTATCCAGCAATCTCTGAAAACAGGCCGGGGCTGAATGAAGTCCGAAGGCCATCACCTTGAACTGAAAAAGGCCTCTACCCGGAACCGTAAACGCTGTTAGTGGCCTGCTATCTGCACTCAATGGGATTTGCCAGTATCCTTGACGTAAGTCCAAGGTCGAAATGAACTTGGCTCGGCGCAGTCTGTCCAGTATACCGGTTATATGCGGCAGTGGGTAGGCATCCTTAATGGACACTGCATTCAGGGCTCGAAAGTCAATACAGAACCGAGGCTTCCCATCCTTTTTCTTAACAATCACCACCGGGGAGCTCCATGGTGACTTTGATGGTTCTATTATCCCCTCTTCCAACATCCGATCCACTTCCAAATTCATAATCTCTTGCATCTTCGGATTTTGCGGTCTAAATCTTTGTTTAATCGGCTCGGTCCCCGGTTTCAGGCGTATCCGGTGTTCAATCAGAGTCGTGTTGCCCCTAATCGATTGGAAGGCAGCCATTTCTCTCTCTAAAAATTTCTGCAGCTTGACCTCCTGACTCAGTTCTCTCGCCGGGTGTAACTGGGACACCATTATGTCCTTAGACGTCGGGATTCGGGTTCCGCCTAAGTAATATTCTGCTCTCTGCAGATCCAACCGGAACAAGTGTGCTGACAACACATCCATCCCGATAATTATAGGTACCGGCATATTCGGAAGGGACAACAACACAACATTTAATTTCTCACCCGCTATGCTCAGGGGTACCTCGTAAGACGTCGTTATACCCACCGAGGTACCATCGGCTACCACCGTTCTCGAATTCGTCACTCCCCGACTCTTCAACCCTATGCTATCACAGAATCGAGCTGTTTCTTCACTTAAGAAGGATCGTGTCGCACCGGTATCCAGCAACGCCTCGACTCTCCTTCCTTGTATTTCCACCAGGATGACCGGTCGACTATCGGAGGTTGACAATGCCAAATTTATTGGGGTCGCGGATTCAGGGAGTCGCCGTTTCCCCTCATAGCGACAACTCCCCGTTCGTTTTCCGAACACGGACAGAATCCGGAGCTCGGCGTGCGGCGTCCACAACTCGGGCAGAACGTGCGCGGCACACGCTCCCGACACTGGCTTTTAAAGTGCCCCACTTCACCGCAGCTCCAACATCGCATCTCCCCTATTCCAACCAGCGGCTGTCTATTTCCCCTACTCACCTCTGCCTCTCCTGGTTGTATTCTGCTCCGGGGCACCACCTCCCGGGAGGAGGAAACTGCTAAACGTGGCGTACCAGTGGGGTTGGAGGGTACCACCTGAGAACGATAAATTAAGTTCGGTTCGTCCATTATGACACCGGTGGTTGGCGGGGCCAAATACTTATCCGCCTGCTGATGTACTGCCTCGAGGCCTTTACCCATTGTCAATAATTCTTCATAGGTGTCGGTGCGCATCAATCCGAAAGCTCGCTGCAAGGCAGGCAATAGTCTCTGCCGCACCATCTGAACTTGCTCACGCTCGGTCGGTCTGGATTGCTGTACTTTTGAGAACAAATCCCGCATTCGAATTACAAACAAGTGTATTCTCTCGTCCTGACCCTGTGTTCGTCTTTTAATAGCCTCTAACAATTCATCCTCGTAATTAACCGGCAAAAAGGTAGCTCGAATTTTCCTTTTAAACTCCTCCCAGGAATTAAACTCAGCCTTCCAGGCAGAATACCATCTGCGGGCATCGCCTCGCAGCAACTCGTAGACATACCGGTGTAATTGGTCCCTAAGTACCCCTCGTGTATCCGCCAAATTCTCAACTTCTTCCAAAAACGAAGTTAAGCTTCCTGTTCCGTCATACGACACATCCCACTGATGTACCGGAACCGTTAAGCAGCTAGCCACATGTCGTGTCGTATCGGCGGAAATTGCCGGCGTCACTACCCCTTCTCGCTGTGGGCTCCATGGCGCATTTCCTGTAATCATTTCAAGATTAGTGGCGAACGATAGCCTACGGCGTGACTCATCCAATCGGGTTTCGTCCCGTGCCAGTCCGTCTCGCTGAGAGGATAAACGCCCGGTTGCCCGCCGCGTTCGATTTAGCGGTATGTGGGACCATTCTCCGGCCCTAGTCGCCAGAGTTCGTATTGACGTCTTGCCGGACTTGGACTGCTCTATGTCTTCCGTTTTATGTCGCCCAGAAATGTGTAAGGCGGTTCTACTCAGTAGTTGGTCCGGCCGCGCTCCTTCGGCTCCTTGCTCGGAATCCGTACTTTGCGCCCTACTCGGTTCGTCATCGAAATTTTCATTAATGGACTCACCCGGTATTGCAACCTCATCCCTGTCGACTCGTACCCTCGCGTTTTCCAACAACATACCAACGTCATCCAGCACGCGTAACAGGCACTCTGCCCGCCGACCAAGGTCCGTATCCGGGTCAGTCTCTAATGTTTCCATTCTCCTCTTAATGTGCCTCAGCCGGGTAGCCACACGGCGGAAGTCGAGACTCTGCCAATTTTCCCCTTCATTTCTGATCGCCTCGTCCAACTCGCTCAATTTTGCTTCGCATTCCCTCAACTCAGTGCGCGTTTCCTCCTCGGCCAACCGCACTTTGATGGTTTTATGCCCGAGTTCCAGCAACCGTTCCAAACGCATCAACTTTTCATGGATGGTCGGTGGTACGTCCGAACCACGGGCGCGCAGTTCCCAAGCCAGCTCGTCGCTATTCAGATGTTTTACCGATATACGTTCGTCTCTACTTTCAGCCATTCTGTGTCCCGTATCAAAACGACCCGCCGGAAGATAATTAGGTTCGCGGTCGCGATGTAAACAAACCCGCGTTCGATCTTTCACTCCCGTGACAGCTCGCTCATCCGAACTACCGGTCACCGCGCCAACTCGTCCGTCGCGTTAGTCAGTGGTACCATACGTCACGATGGTCAAACGTGCGACTTCGCACCTGCGCACCGAGATACGCGGTACTTCGTCCAGCTGCTGATTCCGGAACGTTCGATCGGCACCACGCGCACGTGAAGTCAATGGCCGCGCAACACACTCCCCTTGCAACACACGCGAATAGTCACCCCGCACTTTACACCAACGGTCCCTGCTCGGGCGCCAAAATATGTAACGATCGTTCGCGGGGGCGCTAATATTTTCGCACACAAATACCCTCGGGCGCCAGATTTTTACGCGAGGTTTTCTCCCCGACGGGCTCGACCTGTCAAAGTCCCGTTTTGCCGCGATACTACGCACAATACAAATCGAAGTACCCGGATACGCTCAGTGGAGAAGGGTTCGATTCGATCTAAGCTATTAGCGATCGTGAAGAGTGTTTCAAGCGAAAGGGGGCTTTAATCCGATTCGCTTCACGGAACGATTCTCGCGTATGAAAATGAAAGATGTTACAGGTCCAAATCACACTTATATTCAGTTCCCGCAATCAATACAACAATCGCGGGTAACGGACGAACAATTAAGGGAGTGTCTTGTCACGCAAACAATTTAACTTACTTTCGTACTGTCGCCGGTTTTCCGCTACGACCCGATAAAGAAATAACAACCAAAAAGAACAAAAGAAAGATGGCCACGTCGTCTTAAAAATCCCAAAATTTCGCTCTAGCACGCACGTTAGCTTTTAACAACCCAAAAAGCCCGGACCCCACTTCATCATTTTCTTTTATATCGTTTCCCCCGACATTACCCACGTGACTCTAACTGAAACCCGCATTGGCCAACCATGCCATTTTCCAGTATCGAATGTTCTCGAAGAGAAATCCCCTGACGTCGCTTCCCTATCCCACCGGTCGCGATAAAAATTTCTGACGATATTCTACCAATCTGGTTGTAAAAAAAACACTTCGTCACATTTTTAATTTCTGAAGAATTGAATTTTTCTACTATTGAATCAATTTTGGATTAATTTAAATTCGATGTGTTATACTACGTTTACACTGAATAAATTAATGCCTAATCTTTTGGTCCAGAGATTTCAAAACTGGGATTATTATCAAAAACAAGCCAAACTCACTCGTGTTTTCAACCTGGTGTCTGGGCTGCTATCTTCCCACTCCACAGGGTAGTTCTTGAAGGTAGTAGCGCTGGTCAAATCTCCGTCGGTTCACCTTCTCGTTTTCGTCAGGGATTCAGCAACTTTTCATGATTCTCCAGGCACTACGTGTTGAGATTTCGTGCGTGGTTTTTCAATAGAATTTAACGTTGCACTTCCGCTTCTCGATATTCGTTTGAATGCCGTTTTAAGAAATTGAAATTTCTAATATGAATCCTAACGACTACGATTATATCAACGGCATCCCATCCTCGTATGTAGTATGTAGTGGTGAAAAGTAAGTCACGGCGGGACCGGGAATCGAACCCGATTAGCGTTGGATTACGCAGAGCCGGCGTTTCAGTTAAATTGATTCTCTTGCGTGGCTTTCTGTGATGAAGTCCCAAGATTATCAAAGTTAACAAGTTAGCCGGAAAAAATTGAAAAATAAGTCATAGTCGGGGTAGCTTAGTGGTAGAGCAACAGCGCGTAATGCTGGAGGTCCGGGTTCGATTCCCGGTTACGCCGTGACTTACTTTTCAAAGGATTTTCAAAATTATACCCTATCACCGGGATGGTGAGAAATAACACCTTCTAACTTCAATTCACGATTAGCGTTGGATTACGCAGAGCCGGCGTTTCAGTTGAATTGATTCTCTTGCGTGGCTTTCTGTGATGAAGTCCCAAGATTATCAAAGTTAACAAGTTAGCCAGAAAAAATTGAAAAATAAGTCATAGTCGGGGTAGCTTAGTGGTAGAGCAACAGCGCGTAGTGCTGGAGGTCCGGGTTCGATTCCCGGTCCCGCCGTGACTTACTTTTCAAAGGATTTTAAACTTAAAGTGGTACCAGAAAACGAGGTCCGACCATTGAAACTGGATATGTTGCTTTATTTTTCAGAGTCCTGAAAGTTTTTTCGAAGTTTCAAAATCTCGTCCCCGTTAAAAGAAATTTAGCTATTCTGCCATTCAGATAAATAAAACAAATAATTTTCAATGAAGTCAATTATCAACCCTTGCTGAAACCCGGTACATTAATAAGTGGACAATGTGTTTCTAATAATTTTAATTCATCTTCAATAATTAAGGCTTGAAAAGGATTTCATCATCAACAATTTTGTTTCAATTTTTACTTAAACTTTTCCCGAAATAAATAGTTTTCAAGTAGGTACCCAGAATTTCATTTCACGAAGATCTTAAATAAAAATCATATATGTAATGGAAATCAATGAATTGCGATGATAAATGAAAAAAACACTGACAATTATAGTTTTCCCGTACTAAGCATTTCGTGTGAATTTGCGAATAAACATTGAAATGTTCCTTTCAAGTTGAAAAGCTAGGGATTTTCGAATTTTAATTCTGAATTCAACTCTCCCCGCATTCACAATCTGATTTCAAGTCAGTGTGTGTTTGGATTGGAAGAATCTAAATTGTTGACATTATCGTAGCTTCAATGATTCCTAAATAGCGAAAATCCGGAAATCCGTTAGAATAATTTACGAAAATTTACATGCGGGTAGAACACGTTTTCGAATTCTGATTTCAATTCGGTAATCAATTGAAATTCAATGGGATATTTATTGAAAAAATTACATGAAGGATTTGCAGTCAGTACCCGCATTCACATTTTGATTTCAAGTCAGTGTGTGTTTGGATTGAAACAATCTAAATTGTTGACATGACCGTAGCTTAGATGATACTCAAATAGCAGAAATCTGGAAATCCGTTAGCAAATTTTACAAAAATTCAAATGCTGTGAGAACTCGTTTTCGAATTCTGACTTCAAATCGACAATCTATTGAATTTCAAAGGGATATTTATCAAAAACATTTCATGATAGGAACGAAGAGACAGCCGTTTCGATTTTTTGTGCATTTTGAATAATCGATCGTAAAATCTCTAATAATCGTGTTATGGTAACCATTGCTACACCGTTGAGCGGGCACTGAGGAGGCCTGTACAATGAGATATCATACGTCGGTGTTACTGTCGCTGTATTTGCGATAGGAGCGAAGAATCTTTAATAATCGTGTTATGTTAACCGTTGATAGACCGTTGAGCGGGCACTGAAAAGGCCTTTCCGATGAGGTATCATACGTCGCTGTATCTGCGATAGGAAAGAAGAAGCAGCTGTTTCCATTTTTGGTGCATTTTGAATGATCGATAAGAAAATCTCTGATGATCGTGTTATGGTAACCGTTGATACACCGCTGAGCGGGCACTGAAATAGTATATTTCATAACGAGTGCGGACAGTCGATGATTTCATGCGAGTGTCAGTTTAACGAACAAGGCGAAGCGAAGCGGAGCCGAGTGAGGCTAGACACGAGCAATGAAATCTGACTTTTTACGAGTAATGAACGACATTTTTCAGGCGACCACAAAAATGGCATTATACGATATTTACTTTCAGAACACACAATGAACGTTTCGACCCAAACAGAACTGAATTATTCAATCTACTGCTTCTAGATGGCGTTGTAGAGAAAATAATAGATAACTTTATTTGTTTATGTTATTTCGTACCTTCCTTTCAGATTTGTCAGCAATAATTCCCACGAGTTTAATATTTCTGAAGGGATATTTTTTCACTTTGCATGTTATAAACGCGAATCGAATCAAGTTAAGCTCTTCGTTAATAATACGATATGTTCCGGTAACTCGTGAGCCTTATAAATATTCAATGGGATATACGAACTAAACTTTTCAATCACTTCTATCTACTTGGCGTGGTTTCACTTCGATGTTACCACTTTCCCGCACGGATCAAACTGATTTTACCCGTGCGGGAATAACATTCCCGCACAGTTGCATGTAATTGTCAACTTTCTTCGACAGGTAGGCGTGGCGATATATACCACTTTCTGACGTGGTCGCCTGAAAAGGCATTTCAAATGAAGTATTTGTCGCTCTATTTGCGATAGGAGCGAAGAATCTCTAATAATCGTGTTATGGTGACAGTTAATACCCCGGTGGCCTGACGGCACATTTCCAGGAATTCGGTTTACATTGCGGTTTCCGGCACATGAGCCGCGTAAGAGAATGCTTCAATCCGTAACAGAACTCCCGGTATCCGCCGGACGGCTTCAAGTCACGTAGGGCAAGGTGAATGAATTTTCCCAAGGTGGAACGACATGTTTCTTTAGTGGCCTAACATTCGGCGCACCATTTCACCATTATTAAGGGAAACGATTTCTATGTGACATTTGCCCCTCCGTCCAAGAAGGCTTAGCCCTGAAGACTGAACAATGACAAAGTGAACACTAAAAAAACCTAAACAACAATAAAAATAAAAATAAAGTTTTGAATTGAATGGAAGTTTACTAAAACAACACAACACCAAAGAAAACGAAAAGAAATTGGAGTTTCAAAGAGCACGAACTGGCACTTCGTCTTCGAACACTCTACACACACGGGCGGACCGTTGCACTATGTCGTTCTCTGGACACGCACAACACTACTGCCACTGTGATGGGCCCCGGGCAACTGGTTGGTCGAATACAGCGGCCGTATGGTGATGGAGTTGGTAAGGCCGCTGATAGCTACAACCCTGGCTGTAGCTATGTCTGATATTTTGGTTCGTTAACTGCGGAGGCTGGGTTCGACGTCATGTAGTAACACGTTGTGAGGCCAGACATGTCATCCCTTTACTGATGCACATGTGTAGGAAATTTCCAGATTGCTCGTTTTCCAAAAGGATAGAACACAATCAATAATCGTCGTTGATTTTAAGCACTTTATTCTTGTAGAACGAAATGATACACTAATGGCAACCACACGTCGTTTCGGTTGCTTCGCTCCCAAGTTTCAACAACGACTGACTGCCGGGCGCTTGACTACTGCTCCGGTGCAGTACAGCTTACAATCGTATCAAAGAATAATATCCTATAAATCACCCCTATAAAATTATTCGCCCCGAATAATTCCTTAACATATCTACAACTTAATCTAATTCTTAAACTACTTTGACCAAACCTTCATGTATTCAGCGCAGGTGCTGGTTACTAGAGGTCCTTCGCCCTCACCCTCGCGGCGTACATCGTACGTGTCATTCTGTCTTTTATTAATGATTTTATAAGGACCTAAGTATTTTGTTTTAAATTTTCTACCCGTGCTCATCTGAGTCCTCTTTATCGCAACAAGATCACCTACATGATAATCTTTCGCGTTTTTTTCGACGTAGATTTTAAGAATGACGGTTTTCATTTTGTGTTATCGTTATTTGATCCTTCACGCGCTCCCGAATTTTAATACGAGACTCATTGAGCTGATTTATCCAATTTTGCTCGATCAATTGTTTCAATTGCAAATCTTCCGGGTGCTTCATCGGCACCCCGAAGAGGACTTCAAACGGAGTAGTCCCGATGCTCCTGTGGTATGTACAATTAATCGCTAGTTGGACGCGATCGATAAACTTAAACCATTTCTTTGGGTCATCAACAGCCAGTTTCGTAATGATGGGAATAATTGTACGATTAAGGCGTTCGACTTGTTCGTTGGCTCGCGGAAGACCGGTCGTAATAAGATTATGTTCAATGTTTTCATTTTCGCAAAATTCCTTGAAGTCAATGGACGTAAAAGCCGCTCCACGATCCGAAATAATTCTAACTGGATTTCCGAAAATCCGTTTCTGACAATTTAATTTATCGATCACCTCTTTCGCACCCGTTGATCTAGTACGGTACAACCATACAAATTTGGAAAATCCATCGATCACGGCGAAAATATGACTATACAACTTACTGGTTGATTCGAGGGGACCAAGATGGTCAACATAAGTTTGTAAGGGCACGTCTGTTTTATTTATCGGATGGAGAAATCCTTCCTGCCTCCCTTGCTTCTTATTTCCGACAATGCATAAAACACAATTCGCATCGGTAATTTTGTCGTTTAATTTCGGAATAAAGTATTGTCGCTTTATTAATTCAGCTGTTTTGACCGAAGCAAAATGTCCCCTCTGATGATAATATTTTATTATTTCGTTTTCCATAGATTTCGGTATAAACAGTAATTCACGTCCTTGATCAAATCTAAATAACACGTCGTTTCGAAGTACGTATTCCGAATCGTCCGTTAAATTTTCAATGATTTCGCGAACCTGATCGTCTTCCCTCTGCGCTCTTTTTATTCGTGCAATTAGATCATCTTCTTGTACTAACATTACCGGATTTCGACTTAACGAATCGACATGTTTCATTCGCGAACCGGCACGATGTTCTACTACATTAAGCTCGATGTTCGTCTCTTTTGTTTTACAGGGTTTATAGTTATTGACTAACTTCTCGACTTCTTCGCGGATATCGTCATTGACGGAGCCAATATTTATCGCGGTTTCATTTTCATACGCGATACTTGACAAAAATACGTTTTCGTTGCATTTTATAAATTCGACATGATTTTTCTTCACAACGAGATCGGCATGAGTTAGAATGTTGCATCCTATGACACATTTCATTGGCATAGCGTTAACCGGTACTACATAAAATTTCAAAAAGTATATCTCATTATCAATCGTAACGTCGAATTCGCAAAATCCGAGTATTGATGATTTTCCTCGACCGAAACCGTCAAGAACAATTTTCTCATTGTTAATGAAAGTTCGCTTCGGTATCAGATTCTTAAAGAAATCTTCGCGTAATAAACTAGGCGTACTACCGGTATCAACAAGCGCATTGATTTCGACGTTAGCGACTTTGATATTTTTATTACCCTCGTTCGCGGGCGTTGGATCAATTGAATAAACTTTTTTCGCGTCATCGTCGTCCGGTTTCTTTTTGTTTTTACAATTGCGCGAGATATGACCAAATTCATCACAATTAAAACATTTGGAACCCAAACCTCGTGATTTACAATCGCTCGATAAGTGACCAACACGTCCGCAATTGTAGCAACGTTGTTCCGATGAATGTTTTGATTCCGGCTTCTTATCTGCTTGATTGTGCTTCTTGGCGTCAAGGTTCCTCGATTTGCCGTCAGCTTTGTCGTCGTTTGTTCGTTCGCTTCACGGATTTTTTCGTATGTCTTCAGTTTTTCTTTGAAGGTTGCGTGACTTTTCGCGCCGTACAAGATGGATTTGTTGCTGGGATAATCATCGATGCCTTCTATGACGTAGTCAAACAGAGCATCATCGTCGACGGAACCACGCGCAGCTATCTCGCTTAACGTTAAATAATATTCGTACGTTGATTCGTCCTTTTTCTTTTTTGGTGAACTCAGTAGTTTGTGAATCTGAGCACTGTTTACGCGAGTGCCAAATTCTTCGCTTAACGCTTTCGCTAACTCTCGCGTTAAAAAACAATAAAACAAAATATTCTCGTAGTCTTATACTAGCTACGAGTATGTCGCCGTTATCTCGAACACGGACATTAGAGGAGCGTAGTCCAAGCTTTCAGGTGATCGACGAGCCGGCGGCCAGCGGTTTCAAATGAATTGAGGTGCAAACGCAGTTCCGCGGGTTAGTAGATGACTTACCTTAACATGACGTAATATTACCTTATCGTAAGATCTAGAAAGAGAGAAAAAAAAATAAAATAAAGGAAGTGGTTGGTTTTTTTCGAGGTTTTCCCGCCTCTACGCTGAGACCCGTGGTGGCGCTACTCACCTAGAGGCAGATGTTCGTGGGCAATGTGTTCTCTCCTTGCGGGGCGAGTGTTGGGGGTGAAAAAGAGGGGATGGTTTTTATCGAGGTTTACGGCCTCTACGCTAAGACCCGTGGTGGCGCTACTCACCAAGAGGTAGGTGTTAGGCAGTAACCTGTTCTCTCCTTGCGGGGCGAGTGGTGGGGGTGAAAAAATGGAATTGCAATACATAAAGAAAATAGTACACAACGGAGGTCCATTGCAAGATTGTTCAAAAAAACCATTGTAAAATATTTATGAATACCGTTTGAAGCGTTTCTTAAGGGAGTGAAAAGAAACAATGGGGAGGTTGGTTTTTATCGAGGTTTACTGCCTCTACGCTAAGGTCCGTGGTGGCGCTACTCACCAAGAGGCAAGTGTTCATCGGTAACCTGCTCTCTCCTTGCGGAAGGACTATTGCGCTTGCTGTTTTGAGGTGTGTTCTTTCAGCGTTAGCGGACGCGTTATCGAATGTTATTGACTCAACTTCTAGGCGATAAGTGGCACCTCTAGTTTTAGGCATAATAGCGACGTAGGAAATGTATATCAATATGTAGTTAATACTGGAAACTACGTATTTGTGGCGAAAATGCCAATCGACGAGGGGAAGAAGAAACAAAAGACAATAATAGCAAAAGTAAAGCGATTTGGATACTGAAAATGAAATGTAGAAGCAATAGAGCAACAAAAATCACAAATACCAATATTCGATTATTTCGCATGCGGAAAACCCGCGTGACCTGCGTATGACGGGTCAAACGTCGCAGCTGCAATGTCGCTGACGCGGCGGTAGGTGCGTTGCACTTGGTAAATTTTTGTCGTCTTTAGTTACGCGCGAATTTCTCAAAAACCGAAATTGATTTTTAAAAACGAATTTATTTATTTCAAATACAAATGCACGTCTAACTACTACGAAAGCGAGAACAATAATCACCGATAAAAAGTTCACGCGGAATAATATAACCTCTGCTGCTGAATCGCCGATCCGTTTCCGTTGATGGGTTAAACGCGGTCAGCAGTATTGGTTCCTATTACTTATTGTACAGGATGTTCCATAACTCCTCCCTCCTTAGAGAAATGTTGGGGGCTGAAGAATGCTACAGTTTCTGGATTTCTTCTCCGTTCCTCGGTATCGGGTGGATGAGATGACGTCTGGTTATTCCTTTTCTTAAATTGGTTAATTATTCTTGAACTGGTTGCGAATATCAACAGTAGAATGGCAAGTACGTAAAGGGGTAAGACCCATAATTTGGTATTATGTCCAGATTTGTTGGACGTCAACAGGGGTTGAAGAAAAGATTGTTTTTTTCGTAGTTCATGAATTTTGTCCAAAGGTGCGTTATGAATGTTGAGTTTTGGAATAGTGGATGTGTCCACACTAAAGTTGATCACAATTTCTGGTAAATACATAGGTTCGCCCGGAACGATAATTTCTTCATTAATAAATGTTGGGTTTTCTGTCTGAAAGGCACAGCCCGATGGTAATTGGATGAGATAAGTGCCCTTAAGAGTGGTGAAGTCTTTTCTTGAACATTCTGTTTGAATTTTCGTACTTTCGGCGGCTAAGACTAAGTACCGCGATGAATCGATCTGTTGGATGACGTTACTGTCCAGGTGGATTGGAACTTGGTCGCAATTTTCTGGATTGGTGAGTGTGGTTTGAAGTAGGCGAAAGATGCAGTCTTCATGTATAGTTCCGGATAATAGATTGTTCTCATGACAATAGTAGAAAGGTCCAATATCCGTGCATGGTGTTGATGAATATTGATATGCATTTCCATTCATAGTCAGATAGGTGTTTTTTGGAATGGTCGTAGTGACATTCACATTCGGAATTGAATATAGATGGAAATGAGAGAATGTTTCAGGATGGATGATTGGAAAATGAAGGACGAAAACAATTCGGTCTTTAGAGTAATATGAACTTATCTCCAAAACATCGTAATATTTACGTATTTCGATAGAATCCGACGGAAACAAAAGACAACTTTCATCGTTGTATTTCAAGATACTCTGAATGATATTCTTCAGTTGTGATGGTTTAATTACACTATTATGAACAATATTGAGTCGAGCGAAAGTGATAGCGTTTTCAATGTTATCCAAAAGATGTAGAATTATATTTAACGTAATATTTAATCGATCTAACAGATTTCTGATTTGGAAATAGTCGTCGAATTCGAATATAACTTGGTTCAGTTCTGAAATGATTTTATTAACATTTTTCTCGATGATTTCTTGGTTATGAGAGATCAAGGCAACGGTATCGTTGAAAGTTTCGATGATCTCGGTAGATAGAGAAATTTCAGAATTTAATTTTGTAACCATCTCTTTTCGAGTGGATTCTAGTTCAAAAATAGCTTCATCATAGTAAATAGCATCGTTTGCATCGAGATTTCCAGTTATGCTCTTGACTATGGATCCTAGTCCGTTTATAAGGCCACGTTTCTTACGATAATTAGGTGACAAGGATTCGAATTTTTCTTTTGCTGCTTTAAGCTGATACAGAAGAGCATTTTCAAAGTTTTGTAATTCGTGGAAATACGGATAGTTGAAATCTTTTTCAAGAGTTGTTTTGATATTTTCGTATTGATTTTCTATGATTTCAATTTCTCTGCGAATAGAAGATAGATTGAGATAATGGATAAAAGTGTGGGTTCTGGATTTGATCTTAGCTGGGCCGAGGTTAATAGGGAATATTCCTGGATTCTTTTCAAGGTTCATTATTTTTATTTCGTTGGTTGTCGTCGTCGTCATTAAAGAGTACCTGTGAAGATTCAATTCTTTTAGTTTTTGGTCGCCCAATATTTCTTTTATGAAAATTTTTATTGGGGGTTTGAATTTTGATGTTCTGGCCGAGAACGATTCGTTCTTTCGCGAATTTCGGTGTAAGCTTATTTCTGTGGGAATAGTAGGCTATGATATCGGTAGTTAGGAATGACGGCGAATTAATAGTAGGCGACGACTAAATGACGGTTCCTAGGAGACGGCCGGTGATAAAAGGACTAAGATTTATTACTTGCAGTTCAGTTGTATTTAGAACGTGGCCGAAGTAACATCTCCACTCGCATTGTTGATAGCGAACAAATAAAGTTGAAGTTTTTTCGAAAATAAAACACTTTAGTTTCACTAATCAACCTACATTTTGGGGGCTCAATACCGGTAGTGTGAAGTGGATAGCTGTTCGGACACGGTGAAAGAAGAGTGGAAAGAAGGAACAACGAAGTAAGGCTTATACATCGATCGAAAAATTATTCCGCAATTGTGCTACGGTGAATGACGAAGAAGAGAATTTTTCATTTTTAAGAAGGAATCGGGAGTGGTTCATTGAATGAAATATTTGAAGGAAGCAGGCACTTGAAACATTGATTGTAGTAATAATAAATTCGAACGGTCAGAACACGAAAGGGAAAAGGAGGAAGAAGAACACGACAATGACGATTTGGCTCGCTTGAATAAATTGGAGACAGAGCTACGCTTGCTACGATTGAAGGTGCAGAATAGTACGGCTATATCGGAGAAATACTTGAAGACGAAAAAGAAGGAACAAAAGAAGAAGAAGATGACGAATGAAGCACGCCGTGACGGAGGCAACGACGAAGAAGTACAGAGTGTGCGTGAAAGTGATTCGGACGACGATAGCGACGATGGCACTCATCGGAGTCCGATGAGGAATAAGGATGGCCGAAATATGGGAATAGTAGGCTATGATATCGGTAGTTAGGAATGACGGCGAATTTATAGTAGGCGACGACTAAATGACGGTTCCTAAGAGACGGCCGGTGATAAAAGGACTAAGATTTATTACTTGCAGTTCAGTTGTATTTAGAACGTGGCCGAAGTAACATCTCCACTCGCATTGTTGATAGCGAACAAATAAAGTTGAAGTTTTTTCGAAAATAAAACACTTTAGTTTCACTAATCAACCTACATTTCGATTATTAGATTTTATTTTCCTATAAATATCCGTGTCGGGTTTATATGTTGAAGGATCTTTTCTATTTTCGTTGTTTTTTGGATGGTGCGTTCTTTTCTAGTTGTTAAATCTTCGTTAAATTTTTTATAAATTTCTTTCGTGATATCTTTGTGTTTTTGTACGTAGTCGTTAACAAATTTTTCATTGAGATCTATATTTAATTGGTCTCTAGAATTTAAATGACCATTAACGATATCTATAGGTTTTTGTTTGGTGACTGAATGGACTGAATTATTATATCCTAAAATTGCATAAGGCATTTGATTAATAATATCCAATTTTTCTTTTTGTTTCATTTTGATTATTCGAAGGTGTTCGAGTAGTGTGGAGTGAAACCTTTCGATAGGACCGTTACATAGTGCGGTTTAATGTAATGTAATTTTAGATATTCTGATACGACTCCATTCTTAAGTTCGGTACCATTGTCCATTATGATAGTAGAAGGACAGCCATGATGTGTCATGAAGTTGAGTAAAGCTCTCGTAACTTCAATGCCGGATAGCGAGGCTAAATGGTATGCTTGAGCGTACTTTGAAAATGTATCTACAAGCGTTAAAAATTTTTCTCCTTGAACTTGAAACGTGTCAATATGAATTATTTCAAACGGTTTTATTGGTGTTGGTGTTAACGATAGCTTTTGATTTGGTGGAGTCCGATCGTATTTATTCGTTTGACAAATTTCGCAATAGTTCATGAAATCAGTTATATTGTTTTTCATTCCCGGCCAGTAAAAAGATCTTCTGATACGGTTTTCTGTTTCGTTTATTCCCCGGTGGTTGGTTTTTCCTTCGTGATAGCATTGGATTATTTCTAATTGTCTATCTCCTTCGGTAACATCTTTTAATATATTGTTGCATTTCACTAATTTGTAGGAGGTATTTTTAAACGTTTTTCTGAGAAATTCACAAATTTGGGGAATGTAATTATCATCTTGCACATGAATAGCATGGATGTATTTGGGGTCAATATAGGTTTTGAACAATTGAATTATTTCATTTTCTAGATTGTCACGAGATATCTGAGCATAAATGCGTTTTTTGGTGGGAAATAGTTGCTCTATTTTTGGTTTGGCAGGTGAATGGTGAACGAAATCTAAAATCAATTGATGGTCGTGAACATTTAAACATTTTTCTGAAATTGGCAAACTAAGAATTGGTTCTTCGAGGCTGGTATGGACAATTGCGTTGCTTGAATTGGGATTGTTATCAAGAATGGGATACAAATCGGATGGTCCTGGAACGTTTTCTTCTTCCAATGTAATTAAATCATCTAATGTTGGAAATTCACTCGCATTTCCAATTAATGAAATATTTTCAGAGTCACCTGGCTCTTCTGGCGTTATCGAAATTTCTTTATTGTGAATTTCAATCCTTAATAAAGCGTCCGCGTTTGTATTATTTGTACCTTTTTTGTAAATGACCTCGTATTCAAGTTCTTCAAGTTTCAATCGCCAAAGAACTAATCTCGAATTCGGTTCTTTCAGTGACATTAACCACTGAAGAGGTTTATGATCTGTAATAATTTTGAATTTTCTCCCAAATAAATAAGGTCGAAAATATTTCGTTGCCCAAATTATTGCCAAAAGTTTTTTTTCGATTGTGCTATAATTTTGCTCACTACTGTTTAATGTTCTCGAAGCATATTCGACAGGTTTATCACTTCCTATAGATCCTTGCGATAAAATTGCTCCGATGGCAAAGTTACTAGCATCTGTAGTTAAATTGAATTCTTTCGTAAAATCTGGATATTGTAAGATGGGTTCGTTAGTCAATAATTCCTTGCAATGTTCAAAGCATCTGACAAAAGTAGTTGAATGTTCTATTTTTGCTCCCTTTTTCAGACATGAAGTTAATGGTTTTGTGATTTTGGCAAAATCTTTTATGAATTTACGATAGTATCCTAAAAGTCCGAGAAACGCTTTAATTTCTTTTTGGGTTTTTGGGATAGGATATTTTTGTATAGCTTCAATTTTGTCTGGATTTGGTTTAACACCGTCAGGGGTTACAACATGTCCAAGATATGCTACCTCTTTTTTTAAAAATTCTGATTTATCAAGTTGAATTTTGAAGTTAGTTTCGCGTAATCTTTTAAATACATTTTCCAAATTGAGTATATGTTCCTGAAGAGATGTGGAATATACTATTATATCGTCGAGATAAACAAGACAAATTTCGTGTTGAAGTCCACGAAGGATGTTATCCAGCACTCTTTGGAATGTCGCTGGTGCATTTTTTAAGCCAAAGGGCATCGTAAGATATTCGTAATGTCCGTTTTCTACGTTGAATGCTGTTTTCGGGATATCTTCGGGTTCCATCTCGATTTGTTGGAAACCACTAGCAAGATCAATAGTTCTAAAATAATTACTTTTTCTCAATTTATCGAGAACATCGGATATGTTAGGTAGCGGATATTTATCGTCGATAGTTTTTTGATTTAAATTTCTGTAATCTACTACGATACGCCATTTCTTTTTTCCCGATGCGTCTGCTTTTTTCGGAACTACCCAAATAAGTGATGACCAGGGCGAGTTTGAAGGTTGAATTATTTTTTGTTCCACCAACGAATTTATTTGTGATTGAACTTCATTTTTATTAATGAAAGGGTATCTGTAGGATCTAGTATGGATGGGTATTTCGTCTTGGATTTTAATTTTGTGTTCTATTTGGTTTGTGAAAGTGACTGGTTGATTTTCGGTGTGGAATATATCTGAATAGTTTTTGCATAGTCGAACAATATGATACTTCTCTTCTTCGTTCAAATGTGAGGTTCTGATTAAATTTTCAATGGGTAAATTTTGTTTTTGCTGATTATTTTGTTTCTCTATGTGGTATAGTTCATAGTTTTCTGCATTAAAGAGGATACTTTTTAAGGTTTCAGTCAAAGGTATTTCCTGAGAATTTTTGGTTGGATTTCGAATTTCAACAAATGCGTATCCATTTTTAACAACTGCTAATGATTCGGGAATTTCACAGTATTGATTTTTTGGTGCGGTATCAATGCTTGACCTGTATTTTGGTTAACTGGTAAGTTCATGAAAATGCTTGTATGCGCTTCAATTTCTTTTCGAAGTAGTTTATTGTTTGAAGGTTGGTAATCAATTTTTAGTGTACATTTAGGGGTGTATAATTTTGAATTTGAAAAACCTAATTTAGCATTTAAGAGTTTTAAATTATCCAATCCAATCAGACTATCAAAAATGGGATGAAAATTGAATAAATAAAATTTAAAATTTCCGTTTTCGTTAAATTCTGGAAATATTGGAATTTCCGCTACATATTCGTGAGAGGAAGTTTGCAGTACGGTTGAAACAATGGAAGGTTCGTAAAATTGCGAATTTGGAAAAAATTTAGAAATAATTTCTGGTTTCAAAAATGATTTTGTAGAGCCTATATCTATCAAAAGTTTCAAGGGCGGTTCGAAGATTTTAATGTAAGGAAGTTCTTTTTTGTCCGATAAATTGATTTCGATCAAGTTGTTGGTTCTGAAATCTGATCTTCCCGAAAATTTTGTTCTTCTTCGATATTGATTGATTCTGCGTTATTTCCGGTTGAATATTCTTCGTCGTAATTGTATTCTACACAATTTTCGTCGGAATTATCAAAGTGTTCTGTATTGAACAGTTCCTCGAATACGAAATTGGGTTTCTGACCGTTATTCGTAAAATAATTAGTAGGCTTTCGATTTTGAGTGTTCGTATTTCGCGTTGATATGCTCATTGGGGTAGGTTGGTATTGTGGTGGTTTTGAGCTTTTACCAAAAACTTGCGAGTTTGTTGGGTAATGTTGAAAAGGTGGATTTGGATTTTTTGCAAAATTGAATTTGTTCGGAAAATGTTGAGGTTCTTGGTTAGCTTGAAAAGGCATTTTTTGAAATGATTGCGGTTGTTGATTATGATAAAAAAGCGGTTTTTGGAAACTTCTCGGTTGTAGATTTTGACTTGGCAAACGCGAAATTTTGGATGTAGATTGGTTGTTTTGATTGTTTGTTGGCACGAGTTTTTGATAATACCGTAGTTCTACGTTCAGTTTCCGCACAATGCAAATCGATATAATTAGAAATTGTATTCAACAAGTTCATAATTTTTTCGTGGAATTGTTGCGGTGATTCGTTCATTTTTTGTCTTAAATTTACGAGATCTTGATTCAAACAATTCTCGTCGCGTTGATCTCCGAAATTTTCAATAAGAATATCTTTAATTTTGAGCCAAGTGCTCGCTCTATAAATCGCGACAGCTTCTTAGGCTCTACCTTCTAGTTTATTCAAAATGCCGTGTAGAAGAAGATGATTTTGAAAATTATTCGGATCTTTTGTGTCGTAGTAGTATTGCAAAATTGATTCCGACACATTTATGAATCTATGTAATTTATTAACATTCACGTCAAATTGAGGGATAACTGATAAATTTTTTATATCGAGTGTTGGTACAGACATTTCAACGATTGATTTTGTCTTTTTCCCGGTTCCCCGAATTTTCAATGAATTAAATAAATCGCTTAATTCTTGCTCTGGAGTCAAATTGTTTTCGATAATGGAATCAATTGCTTCAGAGGAATCTGACGTTAGCATAAATATATCGAAAATGCACTCACAGTATTAGCGTGGATTTGATGAAACCGTAAGTCTGGAACATCTCAGGTCCAATTCCGTTGATCCTCGATGGATAACTCGAACAGACGTCGTTCACAGGTTCGATTCACCTATTGTTCAATTGTCGTTCAAGAGTTAAAACTCAAAGGATTTTCTCGATGAAGGCCCTTACGACAATCCTACCGACTGCGCCAATTATGTTTCTCAACAACCGAAATTGATTTTTAAAAACGAATTTATTTATTTCATATACAAATGCACGTCTAACTACTACGAAAGCGAGTACAATAATCACCGATAAAAAGTTCACGCGGAATAATATAACCTCTGCTGCTGAATCGCCGATCCGTTTCCGTTGATGGGTTAAACGCGGCCAGCAGTATTGGTTTCTATTACTTATTGTACGGGATGTTCCATAACTCGCGCGACGGAAGTTCGTAACGCGATAGGCGCGCGGGGGACGGAATCGTATTTTGGCGAGTGAAAATACTAACAGATTTTTGACCCTGGAGTGCGACGGCAATTAAGTTATAGGGACAGCGTGTGCTAACAAGGCGAATGTACTCACTGCCCTGCGAAATTAATTACGTGCGGGATTTTTCTTTGGCGATTTTCTTCGACGGAAAAATCGCTTTGCGAAAGTAACGAAAGGCTACGTAATATGGGGCGACGGCGCCGCTGGAAATACGGAGCGTTAATTCCCGACCCGGTGCGGGGTTTTAATACGTCTGTCGCGTTTCCTGAAAATAAAACGAAACGGAAAACACCAATAAATTGGTCGCTCGCGGTTGTCGCGTCCTGAAAAAGGAATGAACAAACAACCGAAAACGCGCCGCTCGCAGTAGCTGCGTTTCATGAAAAAAAAAACGAATGGAACAAAAACGAAAATGTGCCGTTTGCGGCAATCGCGCTTATTGTGACAAAAAAAACGAAATGACGTATTTTACAGAATTTAAGGAAACGGACCTCCACCAAATGTCATTTCTGTTCCTCGCACTAGTTTGCGCGGGGGTTTTCGCTCAGGGAAGCGTTAATTCGTTGACGATGCTCGTCGAGTAAAACACGCTAAAGATGGGTACAAAATCTACATTCACTTACCCCAAAAATACAACTGCTAATCCTACAGCTCCCAACATTGGAACTTCACAAAAATAACGAAACGAGATTTCAAAATATAAAATGCACAATGAAGATCACTAATAACGCGCCCGTCGTTACTTGGAGTATTTTCCAAATATTACAATTACCGGCGATACGCGTGAAGGGAGATCGTTTATACGGGACGATCTCCTACAGGACTGCGGAGCAAATCCTCTTTGGTATCGAGGGAATTTCGGTTTCCATCCCCTGATTTCCTGGTGGCTTGACGGCACATTTCCAGGAATTCTGTTTACTTTGCGGTTTTCGGCACATGAGCCGCGTAAGAGAGTGCTTCAATCCGTAACAGAACTCCTGGTATCCGTCGGACGGTTTCAAGTCACGTAGGGCAAGGTGAATGAATTTTCCCAAGGTGGAACGAGATGTTTCTTTATTGGCCTAACATTCGGCGCACCATTTCACCGTTATAAAGGGAACCGATTTCTATGTGACAATAAGTCGTTGTATCTGCGATAGGAACGAACGAACGGCTGTGTTAATTTTTTGTGCATTTTCAACGATCGATCATGAAATCTCTAATAATCGCGTTATGGTTACCATTGATACACCCTTCTGCGGGCACTGAAAAGGCCTTTCCAATGAGCTATCATAATTCGATGTATTTGTGATAGGAGCGAAGAATCTCTAATAATCGTGCTGTGGTGACTGTTGATACGTCATTTTGCGGGCACTGAGAAGGCTTTTCCAATGAGGTATCATACGTCAGTGTATCTGCGATAGGAACGAAAAAACAACTGTTTTCATTTTTTGTGCATTTGGAACGACCGATCATAAAATCTCTAATAATCGTGTTATGGTGACCATTGATAGACCCCTGAGCGAGCACGGAAAAGGTCTTTCCAATTAGGTATCATAAGTCGCCGTAACTGTCGCTGTATTTGCGATAGAAGCGAAGAATCTCTAATAAGCGTATTGTGGTAACCGTTTATACACCGTTGTGCGGGTTCCGAAAAGTCCTTTACAATGATGCATCATACGTCGCTGTATCTACGATAGGAACGAAGGAACAACTGTGTTAATTTTCCGTGCATTTTGAACGATCGATCATAAAATCTCTAATAATCGCGTCATGGTAACCTTTGATACACCCTTCTGCGGGCATTGAAAAGGCCTTTCCAATAAGGTATCATACTTCGCTGTAACTGTCGCTGTGTTTGCGATAGGAGCGAAGATTCTCTAATATTCGTATTATGGTGACCGTTGATACACCGTTGTGCGGGCACTGAAAAGGCCTTTCCAATGAGGTATCATACTCGCTGTGTCTGCGATAGGAACGAAGAAACAGCCGTTCTAATTTTTTGTGCATTTTGATTGATCGACCATTTTACCTCTAGTAATCGTGTGATGGTAACTGTTGATACACCGTTGAGCGGTCTCTGAAAAGGCCTTTCCAATTGGGTTTTATACGTCGCTGCATTTGCGTTAGGATCGAAGAACTTCAAATAATAATACGATGGTGACTGTTGACACACCTTTGTGCGGGTACTGAAAGCGCCTTTCCAATGAGGTATCATACTCTGTCTGCGATAGGAACGAAGAAACAGCCGTTTCAATATTTTGTGCATTTTGAATGATCGACCAGTATACTTCTAATAATCGTGTTATGGTAATTGTTGATACACCGTGGAGCAGGCACTGAATAGGCCTTTACAATGGGGTTTCATACGTCGCTGTAGCTGTCGCTGTATTTGCGATAGGAGCGCAGAATCTCTAATAAACGAGTCGTGGTTACTGTTGGTACACCCTTGTGCGGGCACTGAAAAGGCTTTTCCAATGAGGTATCATACGTCAGTGTTTCTGCGATAGGAACGAAGAAACAGCTCTTTTGATTCTTTGTGCATTTTGAACGACCCATCATAATATCTCTGATAATCGTGTTATGGTGAGCATTGATACACCGTTGAGCGGGCACTGAAAAGGCCTTTCCAGTAAGCTTTCATACGTCACTGTAATTGTCGCTGTATTAGCGATAGGAGCGAAGAATCTCTAACAATCGTGTTATGGTGACAGTTAATACCCCGTTGTGCGAGCACTGAAAAGGCCTCTTCGATGGGGTATCATACGTCGCTGTAGCTGTCGCTATATTTGCGATAGAAACGAAGAAACTCTGATAATCGTGTTGTGGTAACTGTTGATACACTGTTGTGCGGGTACTGAAAAGTCCTCTACAATGAGGCATCTCACGTCGCTCTATCTGCGATAGGAACGACGGGACAGCTGTGTGAATTTTTCGTGCATTTTGAACGATCGATCATAAAATCTCTAATAATCGCGTTATGGTAACCGTTGATGCACCCTTGTGCGGGCACTGAAAAGGCCTTTCCAATGAGGTATCATACTTCGCTGTAACTGTCGCTGTATTTGCGATAGGATCGAAGGATCTCTAATAATCGTGTTATGGTTACCGTTGATACACCCTTGAGCGGGCACTGAAAAGGCCTTTCCAATAAGGTAAAATACGTCGCTGTTACTGACGCTGTATTTGCGATAGAAGCAAAGAATCTCTAATAATCGTGTTATGGTGACCGTTGATACACCGTTGAGCGGGCACTGAAATGGCCCTTCCAATGAGGATTCATTCGTCGCTGTATTGGCGATAGGAGCGAAGAATCTCTAATAAATGTGTTGTGGTGACTTTTGATACACCCTTGCGCGGGCACTGAAAAGGCTTTTCCAATGAGGTGTCATACGTCAGTGTATCTGCGATAGGAACGGAAGAACAGCTGTTTTCATTTTTTGTGCATTTTGAACGACCGATCATAAAATCTCTAATAGTCGTGTTACGGTGACCGTTGATACACCGTTGAGCGCACACTGAAAAGGCCTTTCCAATGAGGTATCATACGTCGCTGTGGCGTAGCTGTCGCTGTATTTGCGATAGGAGCGAAGAATCTCTAATAATCGTGTTATGGTGACCGTTGATACACCGTTGAGCCGGCACTGAAAAAGCCAGTTACGATTCGCAATGTGTCAGGAACGTTTTTAAAAATTTATATTTCAATGAAATACAAGGAACGTCAAGTTAAGTCGAAATGAAAACATAGAATGAATTATTTTCTACAGGAAAATGAACAATATCCTTCGATATGTGAGATATCCGCTCGAGGTTGCCAGCTGGGTCTCCGATGTCCATCCGGCGTTGGGTCAGTAGCCCGCGCTTTCCCACGAGTTGCTATCAGTCGAGGGAACGTAACTTCTCCCTCCTTAGGATGAGAATAAAACGGATGTTTTATTTTCAGTCGATACTTCGGGTATTTTTTGTTCCCTTTTTTTGGAGATTTTTCGATATGCCATTACCATTCCAATAATGAGTAGCAGTGAACCTAATGAACCCATGAAATTCCATACCACTGTTTGAATTGATGGTTTATATGCGGACAGTTCCAACAACCTCGATTGTTCCAAAATTGCTTGAATATCTTGCAAATTGATGGATTGAAGTTTCAATGGCTCCTCTTTCGCATATGATGATTGGTTGAAGTTCAAATCCAATCCTGGTAACGACAGCGGTTTTCCCTTTATCCGATCTTTCCTATTGTAGGCGTGAAAACCTTCAGTGTGGATTGAACATCCCTCGGGAATTTTTGCAATGCTTGGTGCTTGACTTATTTCATATTCTGAATGGTTGTAACACACTTTTTTCAGTTTGATATCTTCTTTGGCGGGTATGACGATGGAGTATTTTCCATTGACGGAGAAAAGGATTGGTTTTTCTTATTCCACTTTTACCGCTTGGTACTTCCCAGCGTCCGCTTTGTTGATTAAGGAGGCAACACAATCGTCCGTGTGGGGTGACAATTCGTTTGGACAGATGAATAAATTTTTTATTGCTGGACATTCTTGCTGTTGTTTCTGTTGTAAGTTTGTACCAAGCAGAAGAAAAGGTTGATCGGGTATAATTATATTTTCAAGCGACCACGTCAGAAAGTGGTTTATATCGCCGCGCCTACCTGTCGAAGAAAGTTGATAATTACATGCAACTGTGCGGGAATGTTATTCCCGCACTGCTAAAACCAGTTTGATCCATGCGGGAAAGTGGTGACATCGAAATGAAACCACGCCAAGTAGATAGAAGTGAATGAAAAGTTTAGTTCGTATATCCCATCGAATATTTATAAGGCGAACGAGTTACCAGAACATATCCTATCATGAACGAAGAGCTTAACTTGATTCGATTCGCGTTTATAACATGCAAGGTGAAAAATATCCCTCCAGAAATATTAAACTCGTGGGAATTATTGCTGACAAATCTGAAAAGAAGGTACAAAATAACATAAACAAATAAAGTTATCTATTATTTTCTCTACAACGCCATCTAGAAGCAGAAGATTGAATTATTCAGTTCTGCTTGAGTCGAAACGTTCATTGTGTGTTCTCAAAGTAATTATCGTATAATGCCATTTTTGTGGTCGCCTGAAAAATGTCGTTCATTGCTCGTGGAAAGTCAGATTTCATTGCTCGTGTCTAGCTTCACTCGGCTCCGCTTCGCTTCGCCTCGCTCGTCAAACTGACACTCGCATGAAATCATCGACTTTACGCACTCGTTATGAAATATACTATTCCGCGTAACGGAATTGGGAATAATTGGAACGATATGAATATTTCGTCAAACACAATGGGAAAATGGATAGCAAACGTTATTCTTTCTTTTGAAAAAGAGACTTGTGTTCCTGCTAAACAATAATTGCTCAAAATATTTTTGAATTTTGGAATTTTCCGTTCGCCATAGAGTTTTTTCAAATTTTCGACTTTTTGTTTCAATGTTGAAGCTGATATTATGGGACTGTGAAGCCTGTTGAGTTTTGTGAATGTCAGAGCGTTTTCCAGTTTGTCTAGTAATGATATAAAATTTTGACAGTTAATAATAATAAGGTGAATAGAATATTCTTTCCCGAGAAATATCTCGTTATCATTTAACTGCTTGGCAATACGTTTTTCAAAGCGATTTGTATGAGACTCCATCATGTTCTGATTATTAACGAGGGTAGTGATTGATAAATTGTAATTTCTTATCAATTCTTTTGTTAAAGATATTTGGAGAGATCTTTCTTTAGATTGTGTATCCTGAGATTCCGACAAGACTCTAATAGCCTCGTTATACCTTGTTTCATCCTCGTCGTCCAACGTTCCAAAGAGCCATTTAGATGCTCTGCCTACGATATTAGCCAGCCCTCGTTTGTTTCGTTTATGATATGAAAAGTTCTGTAGTTTTTCCCTCAAAATTTCTAACAAATAACTCGCTTGTCGAAATGAAATTATCAAAATA
>JAIFOV010000143.1:0-64442 GCA_020654155.1 Novius pumilus
GACCAGTTACAACCGAAAGACATTATCCCACAAACTCACAAGTTTTTGGTAGAAATACTAACCACGGGCGTAACGACCAACGCCGATGAGTATAACAACAAAAATTCAACTTATAATAGACAGAACAATAATAATAGAAATTTCCATAACAATCATAACTAGAGATGGGCGGATCGGATCCGATCCGGCTCACTGATCCAGGTCTTTGAAAAGATCCAACTGGCCCGGCTCCCAAAATTACGACACGGATCAGCGGGTCACCACGGATCCACCAGACCCTATGTTTGAGTTCACTCGTAAAACTTCGCAATTACGATATACCACTTGCAACGGTGTGAGGATGTCGTAACTCTGATACGAATCGCCAATAATTGAAAGCTAATTCGGGCACGTGATTGTTATTGTGTAGAGTATATAACCTCATTCACGATATAAATATTTCGGTTATTTCTTTGAAACGAAATAGTGAAATGTTTTCACTATTCATTATCAGTTTTATTTTCGATCCATCGGTCGTACACATTTACGTGACACGAGTCTCAGATAAAAAGCGCCGGTACAGAAAAATATTCTTTCAACTGATTACAGAATGACCAATTTTATGTTTTGCGAACGATATTCAACGAATATTAAACAAGGTTGGTCATAACTCCAAAACTTATTTCGTTGCTGAACGCATTTCGTGTTGGTAATAAGGACGAAAAAGTAAGTAAAAGTACTAATGTCTAAATTTCTATGAAAGTTTATTTCATTATATTTTAGATTTGGCAAGACATGCATATTAAAATAATATAGAAAGAAGTGGAGATATGGAAATATGCTAAAGGAACAGGTGGAGTGTTACTACAGAGATCACATAGAGTCAAACTGAAACAAATGTCCTCCTTTTATTAACAAAGTATTTACAGTTGTACATACTGCAGTACATAAATCAGCACTGTATATTTTGTAAGAATAATTACACCTCTCGATATATTGTTATAAAAATACATTGTTTTAGGATATAACAATCTATTAGATAGTGCCAATCATTCTTCGTAGAAATGGTTGCGATCTTCTAAGACAAAAAAATGAATCGATTGTGAAGCAGAGATTTAACCATATGTTACCAGCTATTGCCTCAACGGATAACCAGAGTCTTCTAAACTATCATTATGTTAATAACTAATTACCTACTGCAGTAAAACTGCAACAACACTTGAATAGAAATAAAAGTTCTAAAAATAATGCATAATTGTCTTACAGGAAGTAATATTGATTGGGAATTGGTTTTAATTCCCTGAGCGTCTAAATGGCCAAATGTCAGAAAAGAACATTTAAGGAAAAGATGAACGTTGAAACATTTGTGTTGCCATTAAAGGCTTAAAATATTCACAGAATCTTTTACCTAGTAAGTAAAATTGATTAGGTAGTTTTCATGGGTTAATCATCACTTCTTGTATGTTGGAGTTATTCCAAATGAAGGCATCATTTGTGCTGCCGGGATACTTGGCATTTACATTTATGATCCTCATTTGGGAATCACATGCCTATAAATTAAATAACGATATGCCTTTATAATAAATATATTTTTCAATATTTACCAACTGCACATTTATAGAATGGTAATTTTTTCTGTTCACATAGGAACATTCATTATAAATGGGATCATCTTTAGATGGCGCAACAATTGCAACATGGGTGCAATCAATGCATTCAATAACACCCGGAAAATTGAATTTTCATGAAATCTACAACTTGTTATAACAAATTCTTTTATACATATTAAATACAATTTTAACTTACTCAGATCGGTTTTTCTCAATTCCTTCATATTTTTGAAATGGACGAATCAGTTGAAAATTATTGGTTCATTTAATACATCTACCACTTCGCCAAGACATCTTGAAAAGGACGATTGGCTTAACGCGACGTATACGTTAGAAACCGTGTCTAATTGATAGCTGCCACTGGCGCAGAAATCGAAGGATGCTAATACCTGAATAAAATACTTCGTGAGATGAATTGTTGTTAATTGATTATGACAAAAACATTTTACCTTAGTCTCAATACTTATAGCCGACTGTCGATTTCCTTGGTAGATATAAGGAGACACTACAACATAACATCTCGCACTAAATTTTTCGGTAATCGAAACATTGCAACAAATTGCGAATCACTAAGTTCAATGCATCAAATCGACTATAAAGGTCTTCGCTGTTCTGCTACCGAATCTGCAGCTACATCAACTATTTCCCGATCACTACCATTGCAACTTCGTCTGCACTTGCCATTTTCTCACAAATCAACCAACAAACTAACTTCAACCGATAAACTCACTCCACGAGGTGTACTTTAAGGTTAGAATGTTATCACAGAACTAGTTACTCGTGATACGTCACTTTCTTGCGGAATACAATTTCCGCATGCAGTTCTCCGCTCGATGTTTTGTTTCGGAAAATTACGAACCGTCATATTCGAGAATACCAATTTTGCGGGGATCTATCATAAAAATGATATGAAACGGTAATAAATAACAATCTGAGAATTTTTAAAACATGTTCGGCTATATTCAACAAGTGGATAACGAAATTAAATTAATTTGGAATCACCAAAATATTGAATTAGGTTATGATACTTCATACAATAACAATCACGTGACCAAAAATACCTTTCAATTATTGGTCGATTTTATAGATCTAGTTACGACGTCTCTCACACCGTTCGTAAATTGGATACAATCGGTGTGATATTCAAACATAGGGTCCCAGCTCTCATGCAGTTCGCGGGTCGTTCAGCTCCGCCGCGGTTCTAGCATTATAACGAACCGTCCACGGACGCGAAGTTCGGATGCGGAACTCTCGTAACGTAAACGATGACGATAAATTCGCGCGATCATTTATTTCACTTCGATTAATTGTATGTGGTAATGTGGTTAATATAAGAGGAGCGGTTGGACTGAAATACATTAAGAAAAATATTTTTGTTTCTTATTGTCATCGATTTGAAATTTTGAAATCGAGTTCAATTCCGCCAGTTTTCTTCTTGTTTAGAGCACATTCACTGAAGCGAAGAGAAAAAAACTTATACTGATTAAGGATATTTATGTGATCGCAATTATTTATACAACGATATAGATCTAAGTGTTATATGTTGAATTAAAACACTAGAAAAAAACATAAATTGATCTTAAATATTTTGAAATCGAAATATCTTCAATAAGTAGGACTATCTAAATTTTATCAATACTATCGCGATAAATCTCAAACGGCATTTTCATTTACAAACAATAGAAAAAATGCGTGATGAAATAAATTAACTATCATATCACAGGAATAAAAATATTTTGCTTTCCCTATTTCTGTAAATTCTATGGCTGAAAGTGTGAAGTAGGTAATAATATAAATATTATATCATAATATGGGAAATTGAACCGCTCCATTACTAATCTACATATCAAAGTATGCACTTCTATTCTAACTTTATTTGTATGCCGATGATTTATAAGGACTTATGGATCACATATTGACTGATGTGATGATGAATCATCAAAGATCCGGTGACCCGGATAAGTGATCCGGATCTTCAAACTGATCCGGATGCAGTGACCCGGATCCTCGAAGTGACCCGAATATCCCATCTCTAATCATAACAATAATTTCTTTAGGAGTAATCCCAATGCTAAACCTAATGTAATTGTGGAAGAATTATTCAATACAGAAAATTATGAAGGTCCATCCAGAAAAGAAAATTTTCAAAAGTCAGCCTTAGACAGAGAAACAACATAGATCTTAATTCAATCAGTAATAGACCTAAGTTACCATTTATTTCCATACCAGAATATAATATAAAAATTTTAATAGATTCAGGTGCTAGTAATAGCATAATGAATCCAAACGTAACTTCAAATATTCCAGAAATAACATTTTCAAAAGAAATTTACAATTAAATCTTTAAATAAAATAATAAGTAACGACGATAACGTGAGATTTCCTATTTTAAAAGAGTATCAAGTTGATGAAACAATTGAATTTCACATTATAGATTGGCATGATAGATTTGATGCACTTTTGGGAAGTCACGATTTGCAAAGAATGAAAGCAAAAATCGATTACGTTTCAAATATTCTCCATATAGGAAAAAAACAAATACCATTTTTTATCGAATTAAATCCTGATAATTTTACCCCATTTGTACAGAAAGTTAACAATTTGATAAAAATACCCGTAAACATCGAAAAAGGGGATGTTCTAATTCCACCCATTAAAATGGAAAATTTTGAAATAGAAGAATCAATCGCCACCGCAAATAATGGAATCTGTACGATCCCAGCAAATATTTACAAAAATTTAGAGATAAACTTTCAAGAACAAATTAACGTACAGCCGTACATCAACGTTTGCGACGAACAACCACAAGTAAATAATCAAAAACTCAAGGTATCGGATATTATAAGAATAGATCATCTCAACGAAGAAGAAAAAAATAAAATAACACTATTATGCAAACAATATAACGATATATTTTATGACGAAAATAGTGATTTAACTTTTAGTAATATTGTCAAACATAAAATCAGAACGAAAGACGAAGAACCGATATATTGTAAATCATACAGATACCCATATCATCTAAAGGAAGAAATTCAGAAGCAAATAAAAAGACTTTTAGACAATAAAATAATACAACCTTCAATATCTCCATACAGTAGTCCGGTATGGATTGTACCGAAAAAATTAGATTCTTCAGGGAAAAAAAATGGAGACTAGTAATAGACTACAGAAAATTAAATGAAAAGACCATTGAAGATAAATATCCGCTCCCAAGAATAGATGAAATTCTCAGGGTTGATATGATTTAAATCACTTGATTTAAATCACTGATTTTAATCGCGATTTTAATTAAATGATTTTTTTAAAAAAATCAATGATTTAAATCAATAAATTTTTACTGCAACCAAATCGTCCCAAAAACATTATTGCGCGCTGTTCAGAAGTCGCAACCCGCATCCAAACGTGTGCTGCGTAAATGCACTGACCGCTTCTTACAGACGTCGCAGAGAATTTGCCAACATAGTTCGGGGGTTCCCCTACGAAACTAAAATACTCGATGGGTTGTCTATGGACCGGTCATTCGTTATTGACTAATGAAAGAGTGAATACAACAAGAATATGTCTGGAAGAAAAAAGGATGCTGTGTGGGTTTATTTCAACGAAAAAAAATCCGCTTGTGGAAAGTTTAACAAAGCGGTGTGTAAACGCTGTAATAAAGAGTTAATGGGTTTAGTAGCTAGAATGAAAAAGCATTTGGAAATATGTGTGACGGCGCGCAATCGTAATACAAGCGCTGTAGATGAAGATGTCGCGAGTGCAGTGAACTTGTTATTTTACATTATTTTTTTCTTAAGAGACGCCTTCACAGAGGAGTGTTCAGATTTTTTACATATATGTTATTTTTATGAACAAATGAACAATACTTTTTAATTTTTTTTGTTTTAGAAGCCAATGAAAATGCCAGTAGCTCTGTGTTTTCTCAGTATTCTGCTAGTTCCTCATCTAAATCAAACCAGAGTGCTCGCATAGGACATGAAAAGCTAGATGAATATGTGATGAAAACAAATGCTACTCAAAAACATATTTTTGATTTGCAAGTTGCGAGATATTTTTATGCGACTAACACTCCTTTTCTGCATTCAGAACACGAGGAGATCAAGAAATTGATAAATATCTTGCGGCCTGGTTACATTCCTCCAAATCGATTTGATATTGGTGGCAAGCTGCTCGATGAAGTTTACAAGGAAAAACAGAACAACTGTAAATCAGATTTGGAGAACAAAACTGTATGCTTGTCAATTGATGGATGGTCGAATATACGAAACGATCCTATCATTTGCTCGTGTGTCACAGTCAATAACGGCAAAACCGTCCTAGTTGATACCATCGACACGACCGACCATCATCACACTGCCAACTACTTGATGAAAATAAAGACGTTATTATCTCTGACATTAGAAACCTCATACAAAATATGAGCATTAAAAGAAATGCGAAGGATCTTGTGGCTAGACTGAAGCCTATATCCAAAGCTTTAGATAAAATTCAAAGCGATACTTATCTGGAAGGAATTAGTTGATGAACTAGAAGACTCACTAAGCATTATTCAAATGAAGGATGTCATGAATCGTTACCGACAAGCTATGACACCGGCTCATTATTTAGCTTACCTGATAAATCCACAACTGCCCCAAGAAAAGTTGTCGACCGATGAAAGTGATGCAGCTTTGCAATTTCTGCGAGAACACTATGGAGAAATAGGTTACAATCTAATGGGCAACATTATTCGTTTAAATGCAAAAGTTGAGCCTTTCACCGGCGTATTATTTGAAAAAGAAGTCATACAGAAAACTGCCCCGACTGATTGGTGGGTAGCCATATATAACATAAAAAAATGTATGGCCAAAGAAGAATTGGAAATAATCAAGCAACTGCTGTGTACAGTTGCTTCTTCGGCTGGGATCGAAAGAATATTTTCGGCATTTAATTTAGTGCACAGCAAAATTAGAAATAGATTAGACACTGAAAAAGCAGCCAAATTAGTATTCCTTTTGAAGGAGCTGAATAATAAAAAATAAGAAAGGTGTTATTTCCTATTATTCATTCAATCAGATTGATAGTCACCATAAGTTTGTGTTCCTTTTTTAGTCTTTAAATTATATCAACGCAACTTTTTTTGTGGATTATTTTAGTAACTATCATTATTTTGTTAATTTTATTAATAATTAAATCAAGCCAAAATATGTTTTCTTCATTTAAATAAATAGCCGACTATATTAAATCAATAAAAAAGACAAGAATTAAAAAAATCAAAAAAATTTGATTTAAATCAAATAAGTCCGATTTAAATCAAATTAATCTGATTAATTTGATTTTTTTATAAAAATCATGATTTTTATCAACCCTGGAAATTCTTGATAATCTAAGAAGATGTACCTATTTTTCAACCTTAGATCTTGCACAAGGATTCCACCAAATAGAAATGGATCCCGCTAGCATCGAAAAAACAGCCTTTTCTGTTAATAACGGCCATTACGAATACGTTCGGATGCCATTCGGTTTAAAAAACGCTCCTAGTACCTTTCAACGAGCTATGGATAGTATTTTGAAAGAATTTCTGTATAAATTTTGCTTTGTCTATATGGATGATGTTGTAATATTTTCTCGATCGCTACAGGAACACATAACCAATATAAAACTTATTTTTGACAAGTTCCGTGAATTTAACCTCAAAGTCCAACTAGACAAATCCGAATTTCTCCGAAAAGAAGTTGCCTTCCTAGGACATGTTATTAGTCCAGAAGGAATCAAACCAAATCCCTCTAAAATCGAGGGCATTAAAGTTTCCTTTACCTAAAACGATAAAAGAAATAAAATCATTTTTAGGTTTGATAGGATATTATAGAAGATTCATTCAGAATTTTGCAAAAATAGTTTCACCATTTACGAAAGGACTAAAGAAAGGTTACAAAATAGATATTGAAGATGAAAAATATCTTGAAGCCTTCAAGAAATGCAAAAATATAATATCAAACGCTCCTATACTCTGTTACCCTGATTTTACAAAAACATTTTGTGTTACTACTGACGCTAGTAACGTCGCGATTGGTGGAGTACTTTCGCAAAACAATCGGCCTATTTCATTTTATTCCAGAACACTTAATACAGCTGAGCGCAACTATTCAACAATAGAAAAAGAACTATTAGCCATAGTGGAAACCACAAAACATTTCCGTCCCTATCTATACGGTAGAAAATTTTTAATCGAAACAGATCATAAACCTTTAGTTTGGTTATTTTCTCTAAAAGACACTAATCAGAGACTCATCAAATGGAGATTAAGGTTAGAGAAATTTGATTATAAAATTCAATATAAAAAGGAAAAGAAAATGTCGTTGCTGATGCTTTATCCCGCATAGAAATCAATATAAAAGAAACAGAAGAAGATGATGGTGATATTCTTTCAATACTTGCTCAAAGAGACAGTTCGGAAGAACTTGCTTTACTAGAAGTAGATGAAATAATAGACATATTAGGTGAAACACCAGAAGATACTCCATTACAAGACGACAATACACAGCACACTTCAGCTGAAGATCCAGTTTTTGGTATGAGTATTTCTGAAAACGCCATTAATACCTACATGAATCGAATTGAAATAAAATTCGGTGATAACTTTGAAGTACTATACTCTCGACCTCTCAAAAACATCATTATAAAGTAATTATTCGACGCGGACAAACCGATGTAAATATTAGAACTTTCATTAAGGAAAATATCGATCCGAAACTTCTATACGCTATATACTTTCATGATAAGGATCTTGAACGAGTATTTGACAATTTTTGTAAAGAACTCTTTAGTGAAAACCTGAAGATTATTAAATGCAATTTATTATGTAAAGATATAGAAAAACAAGATGACCAGAATAAAATAATTCAAGAGTATCATGAAAACAATCATAATGGTATAATCGAAACATACTATAGCCTCAAAAGAAAATATTATTGGCCAGATATGAAAACGAGAATAAACAAACTAATAAATGAATGCGAAACTTGTTTACAAAGTAAATATGAGAGAAATCCCTATAATATCAAGTTTTCAGGACCTCTAATAGCAAAAAGACCATTTGACGTAATACACATCGATACTTTCAGTTTCGAAAACACAAAATTCTTAACCATTATCGACCTCTTTTCCAAATATGCTCAAGCATATTATGTGGACGATCTATGTGCTATTACTATCCTAAGTAAACTACGGCACTATTTTTCTCATCACAATTACCCAAAGAAAATAGTTTGCGATGAAGGGAAAGAATTTAAGAATAATGTGTTTCAAGAATATTGTAAATTATTCAAGATAAATCTTCATTATACAACAAATTACAATCCAAATTCAGATTCACCTATCGAAAGATTTCACTCAACCATTTTAGAAAAAATTCGCGTAATCAAAATCCAAGACCCAAATGAAACACCACAGAATCAAATGATCTCTGCCATCTTGATTTATAACCAATCTATTCATTCAACTACAGGTTTCACCCCCTTTTCTTTTTTATATGGCCCATACGAAGACCTTAATTTACATGAAATTGACTTAGATAAAGCAATATATGAACATTATAACGAATCCAGAAAGAAAGAAATACTACCATTCTATGAACAAGTATACCAAAAAACAATTAAATAAAGGATCCACAAATTTAAGAAAGAGAAATGAAAGGAAAAATGAGTCACCTCTAATAAATCAACCCATTGTCTATATGAAGAAGCCGAAAATAAGAAAATCTGATCCTCGCTATGAAAAGGTCAATGTTACTTCCGTTCAGAAAAACAAAATTGAAGGATACAGGGAAAAATCGAAGCACCTTGCAAATATTCATACCAGACACGTAAAGAAATTGAGGAAACATTTTCCTTTACAGAGTGACTCTGGCGTCCCAAAACCAGGCCCTTCGCATAGAGAAGATCAACAATAACGGTTATTTCCTTGAAGACTTAGGAACCGCAAGAAGATTAAACCATTACCATAAATTCTATTTTTATTTTAATATTAGTCAAATAGAAGTAAGTCTTTCAAATTTATGGACTAACGCTTTCATATTAGAATCTAGACTTGCAAAGCCCAATCCTCTAATTGATATATTAAAAGAAAATTGTGTCAAAATAGAAAATGAGCTTTCCAAATTCGTAAGTCATAAATCTAGAAGAGCAATAGAAACGCTTGGTTCTATCATAAGATACGTGACAGGTAATCTCGATCAAGACGATCTCAGACATATCGATTCACAACTTAAAGCATTATTTTCCAATCAAGGAAAAATCCTGGTTCAAATGGATAAATACACATCTTTTGCCAACCACATCACGCGGAGATATGCGGAAGATTTGTCCAGAATCCAAAATAATTTAAATGTTACTTTGAGAACACTTCAAGATTTTAGACAAGAGTTAGATTATCGAGAAATTATCCAACACAACATTCACCTTTCAGAAAATTTATTCTCGATATTAGGAATAATTCAAAGAACTGTGACATTAGCTTTTAATGACATTACTAACTTGGAATTTATATCAACTCCTGAACTTAAAGACATAATTACACACCTTAAATTAATTTACAAAAAAGAAGAACTTTTAGAATTAGACAAAATGCACCCTTTCAAGCTCATAGAATTCTCTAAATTCAGGTTAGTTTCAACATTAGATAAGATAACGTGTATATTATACATTCCAATTCTATATCCAGAACCCTATAACTTCCAACGAATTTATCCCCTACCTAACGAACGAAACATCATTTTAATTCCCCCAACAAAGTACAAATTAACTGGCTGGAAAGACGAACTATGGATCGAAGAAGAATGCCCGAAGATTGAAAATTTAGTACTGTGTTCACAAAAACCCATCGAGACCAAATGTCAATTACGTGATTTAAAATTTTGTGATACAAGCTTAGTAACCAATAACTACAAACTATTCACTCAACTTACTAATAACAAAATTTTAGTATCTTGCAAAAATTACGTGAGAGCGTTAGAAGAATGCTCAGATGAATTAATTCCCGTAGATATCATAAATAATGGACTTATATCTTCAGAAAAAAATTGTAGAATAATACTTGAAAATTCCATATTTGAGAACACCTTCAGCAATTATACTTATAAAATACCCTTTGTTAAAATTTACGAATTTAAGGCTAATACACAAGTTGATATAGTTCAAAAACACTTGGTAAACCTTGATAGTCTGAAAGCAGAAATTGAAGATTTGAATACCGATATTCATTTAACTACTGGCGAACATATTGTCCGATCATCAATATCAGGAATGATTGTATGTTTCTTAGTTTTAACGATTGTAGCATTGTATGTATACCACAAATACAATCTGCATAACCTTTGTCAAAAACAAGAAAGAACATCAGAGAAACCCGAGGAAGGAGTACACCTGAAAGAAATCAGGACTCAACCCGAAACACCTGCAATATCATCAACAGACGTGGACGTCTTAAGCTAAAGGAGGGAGGAATTACGTAATTACGTCATTTCACTTTCTATTATAAATCACCAAACAGTCGTCATATCTTATCAAATGGAATATAGACTGTATATTATTCATAAACTACATCCAATTAGTTTCTAACAATTGTATCCCAAAGAGCAGAAAATGGACTCTGTCCTATTTATACAAACCATAAATATTTAATCATAAATAAGATAAAATAAGATATACTATATAAGTTGTATTGTAAGACGAATCAGTCAGTTCCTATTAGTTCATGTTAGTTGTATCTAAGGAATTCACCCCAAAGTTTGAAATAAAGTTTTTAAAAACAGAGTTTCAACGAAATTATATTTAATTATATGTGGAAACCGCTGCTTAACCTGAAGATAAAGATAATATTATGTAGCGGTCGTCAGGCGACAGCTACGAGGCAACATGATTTCAAGCCGTCCTGCGTAGCCAAAACATCCGGAAGAAAACGACGAGCATCGAATAGCCTGGGAACGATATATTCATTCGGTTTCAGACATACGTCCTAACCGCATCATTTACGATACTGTACTTTTTCCGTTAATAAAATCAATATTCACGTTTCAACGACATACTGCTACAGCCCTAAAAAGGCGTATCGTTAACCGCCAAAACTACATGACGTGAGGAAACTGGCATTGCCCACCATCGGGTGCGGATTGGACCGATTAGAGTGGGAGGTAGGGCAATGCGTCCAATATTTCTTTAAAGATGTTCCAATAAGAATTGTCGTATGTATTTGGCCTTAATTATCATGTACAATACAATAATAAAATGTACGAAACAATTTGTCAAATATTAAAAATCAAATTTTCATTATTTTTCCCTTCTTTTCATTTTTCACTCTTATCAAATTTTATTTTTTTAAACTCATTCAGGACATTTAGCCTTCGGGATTTTTTCGAATTCGAAAAATACATTATAACTAGAATATAAATTAAAAATTTCGTGAAAATCCTATCTGGGGTTTAGAAAATATAAAGGTTTCAGTTTACGCTGACTCTTATCAAATTTTATTTTTTTTAACTCATTCAGGACATTTAGCCCTCGGGATTTTTCCAGATTTGAAAAATGTATTATAAGCAGCACACAAACGGAAAAACTTACCAGGGGTTTAGGCAATACATCGTTTTCTAAAAAACTGTCTGTTTACCAATGCTATTCACTAGAAATTATCAATAAGGTGCCTTAAAACCGTTATTTCTCAAAAAATTCAAGTGAACTTTTATTCAACATATAAAATATACAAGAAAATAGTGTTTTTTGCATTTAAAATCGACTTTCCCAAAGATGGTAGATTTGGCAACACTGTGCTGAATTTCCTATATTTTATAGGTTATGTCAGCCAGATCGGATGAGCTATCATGGCATCCGTATAATTGTGGACCTTTCGAAATACAACGTTTTTATTGAAAAATTACACGGGAATGCGTCATTTCAATTTTTGTTGGCACATTTTCGATTTCTGTATTACCGTGTTTTTGTACAATTTAGAAAGAATACTGAATGCAGAAACGGATTCTGACATCTTTTACGATCAACAATTGTGGACTTTCCGAAATACAACGTTTTTAGTGAAAAATTCGCGAAAATTCGTCATATCAATTTTTCTTAGCACATTTTCGATTTCTGTACCACCGTGTTCTTGTACAATTTGAAAAGAATATTGAATGCAGAATCGGAATCTGAAATTTTTTACGATCAACAATTACGGACTTTCCGAAATACATTTTCATTGGAAAATTCATCATTTTTTTAGCACATTTTCGATTTCTGTACCACCGTGTTTTTGTACAATTTGGAAAAAATATTGAATGCATAATCGGATTCTGAGATTTTTTCGATAATTGTGGACTTTTCGATATACTATGATCACGCCGGTAGAAAACTACAAATCTTGGAGACTTGTATAAACTCATTATTTCATGGATACCCAGGCGAAATAGCGGATGTTCATTCTTATCACTTCCTGATCGTGAAAAAAAATCACCGAACTTTTAGTAAAAACTAGCATTTTCCACTTTCTCGAAACATCCAAAACAAAATGAAATTATTTATAAAAACCAAGGTTCGGACGAAGCAAAGATATGCGCGTACTATATGATATCACATAGATAAGAAGAACACATCTAGAGCGATCGTACCGCATTTAAGACAAGTATTGAGATAATGTAGCGTCCGCGCGATAGTTTGTATAAAAATTCATACCTTCGTTCGTTGGCATCGTACTGGAATTCGAATTTCGCCATATCACTTCACTTTTCATTTTTTAGATCGAAAGAACATGTGGAACTAACGCGATTTATACCGAGTACCGACATAACTCGAAATTCTTCAACGTATTAACACTCCGACAACTCGACTTGAACTAGCACGGTACACGACTACGAGGTACCCCGCGTACCGGCACAAGCGACTGTTGGTGGGGCGAACCACGGCGGTGGGGATACACCCGGTAACGGCCTATTCAACGCTTGCGCGTTAGCGATGATGATTCGTGGCCAAGTGCAAGCGATTGTGTTCGTTCTATTGCGTTGATGAAAAAGGCGACCTATTATCATTCACTCGTATATTTAGTTTCAATATCTCGTGGACCTTCGTTAATGATGCGCAAACGTTAAATTTGCGACCAAACTGCGTATGCGCGATATTATTGGCTAATGCTTAACTACTGTCCGTTCAGAGCATATTGACTCACTCGTGCGTGTCGTACCAGAGACGTATTCAGCGCTGAACTATATTTGTAAACATTGCAAGTACAGCCGAAAGTGTTTCATTTTAATTTTCACGGTGATTCGTTTCATTAAATTAGTGTTGAATAAATAGAACTACAATCGGTATGAGTAACAGGAGAAAAGTAATTCAAAGCCAAGGACGACAAATCATTTTCAATGTGTTCAATTATTTGAAACGAGAAATTGATATTGGTAATCTCGTATCGCATCCTTCCCTTAATGTGATAGATGTTGTATCCAAAGCAACGGGAGTTTCAAAGTCATCTGTGAAACGAATTGAGAAGGAAGGTAAAGATAAACCGAAAGATTCTGATTTCAGTTCGCCTAGGAAAATAATAAACAAGCCAAAACCAAAATCGACCGTGCCCAAGTTCCAAGAAGACGCTATTAGAAATATAATATAAACGTTCCCTATATGTATTTGCAAATATCTATCAGTTGAAAATAGCTTCATCAAAATAACTTATCACCACCAAAATAGACGGCGGCGGAGGGTCTTGGACTAATACCTCCCTGTAAAATGAACTTCAAAGCAAACTAAAGTTTTAAAACGTCAGTACAGCCTTAAAACCACGCCTCGCGCATATGAAGGTTCACGAGATATTGAAACTACTATACTATTTCCAGGACCGATATTTCCGTTTTTGATGGATTTAATTTCAAACGCCAGTTTTCAAAATAACTATTTAAAATAGCTATCTGTTAAAATTCGTTCAATTTCTTGAAAATCTTTATGCTGAGCAGAAAGTGCAAAATCATCAGCGTATATAAATTTTATTGATGTTGTATTAGGTAAATCACTGATATAGAGATTAAATAGTAACGGTGATAAGACAGAACCTTGTGGTAGACCGTCATTTAAAATTTTGGATTTGCTACCTTTTTCTCCTAGAACCACTTTAAGATATCTATATATCTATACAACGTAAAATATTAGTGACTGAAAGAATATCTTTATAATCAGGAAAATAGTGGGTTGTCAGTCAGTTAAGTTCAGAATCTCTTTATTCCTTTGGACTCGAGCTTTCGAAACTTTATTGTTTCATTTTCAAGAGACGCTACAAGAATAATACATTAGCAAATCTTTTTCATAAAAACAAGTAGTACCTACGAATTTGAGATCGATATACAGGTGAAGAAAGCAGAAATACGACCAACAATACGAACAAAACTCATAGGTAAAGTCAGAAGCAGTACACCGAATTAATGACGGATGCTGTAAAATTATAAACTGCAGAAGCGTAATGCGATATCACGTCAATAACACAGCTGCGTACCACTTCATGACATAAACAAAACACCGTCAACGCTCGAACACTATGTACCCGAGGATGAATTTTTCTATATATCTATATCTATCTGTTTTTAGATCTATATCATTTTTTATAATTTTATATAATTTGTAAATCAAGCCCTGTTTCCATACAGTATCGTATGCAGCCGATAGATCTACGAAAGCAATTCCAGTTTTGAGGCGATTTTGAAAACCAGCTTCAATATTTGTTGTTATGGTTAGGACTTGATCACAACAGTTTTTGTTTGGTATGAACCCCATTTTTTCGAGTGGAAGATGATTATCAATGACAGGTTGTATTCTGTTATAAATGAGTCGTTCCAAAATTTTGTAACAAACATTTAGTAAAAAAATTGGTCTATAGCTCGCAGGATTTTCTGCTGATTTCCCAGGTTTTAATATTGCGATGATTTTGGCTTTTTTGAACTCTTTAGGAATTTTGCATGATATTAAGATGTTATTGAAAAAATTGAGTAACCACTTTAAAGAGGAAGTCCCCAATTTTTGTATATATTCGGGATGTATTTCAGCAAAACCTGCAGCTTTACCTTTCTTCAACTTACTCATTGCCATTTTTAATTCATCCAAAGAAAACGGAAGAATTTTTTCTCTAGATAAGTTTTTCTTTTCTTTATATAATTCACATGTGACTATGAATTAAAATATTCATTCGAAATTTCTTCTTGGATTTATTCATTTGGTACGGTGAAAATGAAACAGTGATCGAAAATACTTGCCGTGCATTCAACAGAAAAATTACCAATTTACCAAAAATTGAAGGGACATAAAAATATGGTTTTTGGAGATTTCCCAGAAAATGACCAGAATTAGATACATAGTCGTATAGTAAAAATATCATTATTTTTTCGAGTATTTTAATCCTATTGTTCCGGAAATAACTCACGAACGACGCAATAACGAACTTTATTGTTTAAATTGTTCCGAAAGTAATACAGAACGACTTTATTATTTTTCCGTCCGCTGAATTAATCTATCACACGTCAAAACTGTCGATATCGAATCTTCCCCTCCTCTCTAGTCATTAGGCGACATCTAGAAAGGTATCTTCTCGAAACATCTCGAATTCCGTGGTGGCGACATCTATCCGGTATAGAATTCATAACACTATCTAAAAAAAATATATCGATTCCTGTTTATGAGTTCCCAAGTTTCGGCCTGCTAATTTCGTAGAAATCCCAAATGCAGGCTCATTTACGATGTCGACAAATGTTCACGGTCACAGTAGGTACCTATCCCAGGCATAAAATTTATGGTGGCGAAAGCCTGGAAATCCCAAATGCTGGCTCATTTTACGATGTCGACAAGAGTTCATAGCCGAAGTAGGTACCAATCCCGGTCTTAAAATTTGTTGCCACATTCTCTCTGCTTTAATACCAAACATCTGGACTTTCTTTCTGAGAAATAGACACCGAAATTTGTACTTCGACAGAATTCATTTAACATTTTCCGGTTTCTGTAAAATATCAATAAGAAGTACTTTTTTAAGACTGATGGGATCCTATATTTGAATATCACACATTTTAATTTCGCACTAGAAATTTGGAATGCTGAACTGAAATAACGCTTGACTAAAAGTGTAATGTAGCTCCCACATTATGGCTCAACATTGGGACCAACATCCCATAAATTTCGATACTCGAAAATCAATTTGAAAAGGTTTTCTGCTCTACGGAACAGCGATGCCAAATCTATCCCTGGACATTTAATAAGAATATAATGACGTTTCTTGGCCATTTTTTTGTATAGGTACACCTACATGATGAATTAAGGTAATAAAAATCATTTAAATCAAATTTCGTCTCTGTTAATATGATAATCTTTGGTTTTTTGTAATAAACAATAAGGATATTTCGTTTTGTAAACGTAATCGTTTTCGAATCCCTTCAGGATAGCCAAGAAGTCAAATATCTTATCGTCTAGGTGACGAGCGATTTATAATGTCACCAATATTGGCCGAGGATGGCTTCGGTGTCGGTTTTTCTGGAATACTTCAAAGAAAGAGGGTACAAGGAAACTGAAACCCTAGACGGCGTCTATAAAGATAGAGAAAACATTTCTTGCTATCATAGAAAGAAATATGTAGTTTTAACTCATTAGTGAATTCTGAAATGTAAACATCATTATCTAGGAATATGAGCAAAAGCAATATTTGTAGAAGTGCATTCCTTCGATGTAGAAACGCGCAAATAAAATATAGTAATGCGTTTATAGTTTGTGCTCGTCTGATTTCTGGAGAAACTGTTCGTAGATTAGGGTGAAACAGTAAAAATCGTCAAAATGACCGCATTTGGACGGAGTGAAATTTGTTTATTAATTGTTATTGAATTAGGAAGTCTCAAAGCCTTGAACCATTTTTTTATAATTTTTATAATCTAGATTACATTTATCCACATAATATAAGACAAAAAATTTTTGTGAACATGATTGAAAGATCATTATTTTCGCTTGTTCCCGAATCGTTCTGAATCAGGTAAGCATAGGATCAAAGGGATCAATGGGTGGTATATATGTCAGGAATTTGTTTTTTTTTCCTCAGTTGGGCTAACAATCCCGGGGAGCTCTCGACGACTATTGACCCTGATTTTGCCCCCTGATTTTGCTCTCGAAAAACATTCACACGTGTTTCAAGAACCCAATTCCCACGCATTTGTGTTTTGTCAACAAGTGTTCGATTTATGGTCATTTGTCACGTTCGGACCACTTAGGGTATCGAAAATATCGAATAACGCAAGATCACAAATCTCCAGTTTATAGAAGGATTTATTTTTATTAGTATAGTTTATATTCGAAACGAAAAAGTGGCTGACATATATTTGAAGCAAATAGCTTCTCAAATGTTATAATTTTGGTTACCATTGAATAATTTGTTCTTTATTTTGGTTCTAATCGAAGAAAAATGCCGTTTCACTTTTCATTCTTATAGTTTCGTTCTATTTTCATTATAATAAAAGGTCGAAAAGTACTGAAAATCTGTTCCAAAAAGTTCTTATTATCGTTTTTACTTATCATTTCTCATAATTTCTATCTTAATGAAGTGTGAAACTTATCCGTACTTTTGTTATAATAAAGAAAAATATTTAATGTTTGACGAAAAAAGTGACTTTTACTTTGAAATGATCATTTAATTCAAAAGAGATTCATAATAAAACATGAAAACTCACCTGGTTTTTCATTTAATATCATACAAGAGTACCCCTGCTAGAATACTAAAAGAATGTGGTGGGAGGCAAAACCTGTTACAAAAAATGTACATATATCATTCAAAACCAGAAGTGGGGCTTTGAAGTAACAAAAAGATCTATCGAAGGACATTTCCGACCTATATAGGAAGATTATAAATGAAAAATTGAGAACAGTTTTGTACTTTATTTTCTATTATATATTTTAAAACTTTAATCTTCATAAGCTTTTTGATCAATTTCTTTTTTCTATACTCAATAATTTTCGAAGTTTCACACGATGTTTTTGAATTTATATTTTACCTATTCATTTTGTCACTGTAAAATTTTTATATCGGCAGTAAGATTGCCAATTTCGATATGACCATATTCGATATGATCATTTGAAATTAAATATCATTTTTCGTTATAACAAAACTACGGATAAATTCAACTCTTCATTAAAATGAAAATTATGTGAAATGATAAATAACAATAAAAATAAGAACATTCTGGGACAAATTTTGAGTATGTACTCTTTCAATCATAACAATAATTTCTTTAGGAGTAATCCCAATGCTAAACCTAATGTAATTGTGGAAGGATTATTCAATACAGAAAATTATGAAGGTCCATCCAGAAAAGAAAATTTTCAAAAGTCAGCCTTAGACAGAGAAACAACATAGATCTTAATTCAATCAGTAATAGACCTAAGTTACCATTTATTTCCATACCAGAATATAATATAAAAATTTTAATAGATTCAAGTGCTAGTAATAGCATAATGAATCCAAACGTAGCTTCCAAATATTTCAGAAATAACATTTTCAAAAAGAAATTTACAGTTAAATCTTTAAATAAAATAATAAGTAACGACGATAACGTGAGATTTCCTATTTTAAAAGAGTATCAAGTTGATGAACCAATTGAATTTCACATTATAGATTGGCATGATAGATTTGATGCACTTTTGGGAAGTCACGATTTGCAAAGAATGAAAGCAAAAATCGATTACGTTTCAAATATTCTCCATATAGGAAAAAGACAAATACCATTTTTTATCGAATTAAATCCTGATAATTTTACCCCATTTGTACAGAAAGTTAACAATTTGATAAAAATACCCGTAAACATCGAAAAAGGGATGTTCTAATTCCACCCATTAAAATGGAAAATTTTGAAATAGAAGAATCAATCGCCACTGCAAATAATGGAATCTGTACGATCCCAGCAAATATTTACAAAAATTTAGAGATAAACTTTCAAGAACAAATTAACGTACAGCCGTACATCAACGTTTGCGACGAACAACCACAAGTAAATAATCAAAAACTCAAGGTATCGGATATTATAAGAATAGATCATCTCAACGAAGAAGAAAAAAATAAAATAACACTATTATGCAAACAATATAACGATATATTTTATGACGAAAATAGTGATTTAACTTTTAGTAATATTGTCAAACAAAATCAGAACGAAAGACGAAGAACCGATATATTGTAAATCATAAAGATACCCATATCATCTAAAGGAAGAAATTCAGAAGCAAATGAAAAGACTTTTAGACAATAAAATAATACAACCTTCAATATCTCCATACAGTAGTCCGGTATGGATTGTACCGAAAAAATTAGATTCTTCAGGAAAAAAAAATGGAGACTAGTAATAGACTACAGAAAATTAAATGAAAAGACCATTGAAGATAAATATCCGCTCCCAAGAATAGATGAAATTCTCAGGGTTGATATGATTTAAATCACTTGATTTAAATCACTGATTTTAATCGCGATTTTAATTAAATGATTTTTTTTAAAAAATCAATAAATTTTTACTGCAACCAAATCGTCCCAAAAACATTATTGCGCGCTGTTCAGAAGTCGCAACCCGCATCCAAACGTGTGCTGCGTAAATGCACTGACCGCTTCTTACAGACGTCGCAGAGAATTTGCCAACATAGTTCGGGGGTTCCCCTACGAAACTAAAATACTCGATGGGTTGTCTCTGGACCGGTCATTCGTTATTGACTAATGAAAGAGTGAATACAACAAGAATATGTCTGGAAGAAAAAAGGATGCTGTGTGGGTTTATTTCAACGAAAAAAAATCCGCTTGGGGAAAGTTTAACAAAGCGGTGTGTAAACGCTGTAATAAAGAGTTAATGGGTTTAGTAGCTAGAATGAAAAAGCATTTGGAAATATGTGTGACGACGCGCAATCGCTGTAGATGAAGATGTCGCGAGTGCAGTGAACTTGTTATTTTACATTATTTTTTTCTTAAGAGACGCCTTCACAGAGGAGTGTTCAGATTTTTTACATATATGTTATTTTTATGAATAAATGAACAATACTTTTTAATTTTTTTTGTTTTAGAAGCCAATGAAAATGCCAGTAGCTCTGTCTTTTCTCAGTATTCTGCTAGTTCCTCATCTAAATCAAACCAGAGTGCTCGCATAGGGCATGAAAAGCTAGATGAATATGTGATGAAAACAAATGCTACTCAAAAACATATTTTTGATTTGCAAGTTGCGAGATATTTTTATGCGACTAACACTCCTTTTCTGCATTCAGAACACGAGGAGATCAAGAAATTGATAAATATCTTGCGGCCTGGTTACATTCCTCCAAATCGATTCGATATTGGTGGCAAGCTGCTCGATGAAGTTTACAAGGAAAAACAGAACAACTGTAAATCAGATTTGGAGAACAAAACTGTATGCTTGTCAATTGATGGATGGTCGAATATACGAAACGATCCTATCATTTGCTCGTGTGTCACAGCCAATAACGGCAAAACCGTCCTAGTTGATACCATCGACACGACCGACCATCATCACACTGCCAACTACTTGGAAACTGTGGCAATTGCAAGTATACAAAAAGCAGAAAAAATGTATAACTGCAAAGTTAAAAGTGTTGTGTCAGATAACTCCGCCAATATGACAAAAATGCGTAGACAGCTTGAAACAAACAGTGGTGATGATGATGGAACGAAAGTTAATACACCAATAGTTACGTACGGATGTTCAGCGCATATTCTCAATTTACTGGCTAAAGATTTAGAAATTTCAAACGCTACAGGACATGTTTTGGAAGTTATCAAATACTTCAGGAATAACCATTTCGCACATGCTAAATATTCACTCACTAAGGCAAATAGTTTAGTAATGCCTCAAGAAGTAAGATGGAACACAATGTGTGATTCTCTTAAGAGCTATATTAAAAACTGGCCCATATTGATGCAAATAGCAGATGAAAATAAAGACGTTATTAGCTCTGACATTAGAAACCTCATACAAAATATGAGCATTAAAAGAAATGCGAAGGATCTTGTGGCTAGACTGAAGCCTATATCCAAAGCTTTAGATAAAATTCAAAGCGATAAGTGCACTATTTCGGATAGTGTACTTATCTGGAAGGAACTAGTTGATGAACTAGAAGACTCACTAAGCATTATTCAAATGAAGGATGTCATGAATCGTTACCGACAAGCTATGACACCGGCTCATTATTTAGCTTACCTGATAAATCCACAACTGCCCCAAGAAAAGTTGTCGACCGATGAAAGTGATGCAGCTTTGCAATTTCTGCGAGAACACTATGGAGAAATAGGTTACAATCTAATGGGCAACATTATTCGTTTAAATGCAAAAGTTGAGCCTTTCACCGGCGTATTATTTGAAAAAGAAGTCATACAGAAAACTGCCCCGACTGATTGGTGGGTAGCCATATATAACATAAAAAAATGTATGGCCAAAGAAGAATTGGAAATAATCAAGCAACTGCTGTGTACAGTTGCTTCTTCGGCTGGGATCGAAAGAATATTTTCGGCATTTAATTTAGTGCACAGCAAAATTAGAAATAGATTAGACACTGAAAAAGCAGCCAAATTAGTATTCCTTTTGAAGGAGCTGAATAATAAAAAATAAGAAAGGTGTTATTTCCTATTATTCATTCAATCAGATTGATAGTCACCATAAGTTTGTGTTCCTTTTTTAGTCTTTAAATTATATCAACGCAACTTTTTTTGTGGATTATTTTAGTAACTATCATTATTTTGTTAATTTTATTAATAATTAAATCAAGCCAAAATATGTTTTCTTCATTTAAATAAATAGCCGACTATATTAAATCAATAAAAAAGACAAGAATTAAAAAAATCAAAAAAATTTGATTTAAATCAAATAAGTCCGATTTAAATCAAATTAATCTGATTAATTTGATTTTTTTATAAAAATCATGATTTTTATCAACCCTGGAAATTCTTGATAATCTAAGAAGATGTACCTATTTTTCAACCTTAGATCTTGCACAAGGATTCCACCAAATAGAAATGGATCCCGCTAGCATCGAAAAAACAGCCTTTTCTGTTAATAACGGCCATTACGAATACGTTCGGATGCCATTCGGTTTAAAAAACGCTCCTAGTACCTTTCAACGAGCTATGGATAGTATTTTGAAAGAATTTCTGTATAAATTTTGCTTTGTCTATATGGATGATGTAATATTTTCTCGATCGCTACAGGAACACATAACCAATATAAAACTTATTTTTGACAAGTTCCGTGAATTTAACCTCAAAGTCCAACTAGACAAATCCGAATTTCTCCGAAAAGAAGTTGCCTTCCTAGGACATGTTATTACTCCAGAAGGAATCAAACCAAATCCCTCTAAAATCGAGGCCATTAAAAAGTTTCCTTTACCTAAAACGACAAAAGAAATAAAATCATTTTTAGGTTTGATAGGATATTATAGAAGATTCATTCAGAATTTTGCAAAAATAGTTTCACCATTTACGAAAGGACTAAAGAAAGGTTACAAAATAGATATTGAAGATGAAAAATATCTTGAAGCCTTCAAGAAATGAAAAAATATAATATCAAACGCTCCTATACTCTGTTACCCTGATTTTACAAAAACATTTTGTGTTACTACTGACGCTAGTAACGTCGCGATTGGTGGAGTACTTTCGCAAAACAATCGGCCTATTTCATTTTATTCCAGAACACTTAATACAGCTGAACGCAACTATTCAACAATAGAAAAAGAACTATTAGCCATAGTGGAAACCACAAAACATTTCCGTCCCTATCTATACGGTAGAAAATTTTTAATCGAAACAGATCATAAACCTTTAGTTTGGTTATTTTCTCTAAAAGACACTAATCAGAGACTCATCAAATGGAGATTAAGGTTAGAGGAATTTGATTATAAAATTCAATATAAAAAAAGAAAAGAAAATGTCGTTGCTGATGCTTTATCCCGCATAGAAATCAATATAAAAGAAACAGAAGAAGATGATGATGATATTCTTTCAATACTTGCTTAAAGAGACAGTTCGGAAGAACTTGCTTTACTAGAAGTAGATGAAATAATAGACATATTAGGTGAAACACCAGAAGATACTCCATTACAAGACGACAATACACAGCACACTTCAGCTGAAGATCCAGTTTTTGGTATGAGTTTTTCTGAAAACGCCATTAATACCTACATGAATCGAATTCAAATAAAATTCGGTGATAACTTTGAAGTACTATACTCTCGACCTCTCAAAAAACATCATTATAAAGTAATTATTCCACGCGGACAAACCGATGTAAATATTAGAACTTTCATTAAGGAAAATATCGATCCGAAACTTCTATACGCTATATACTTTCATGATAAGGATCTTGAACGAGTATTTGACAATTTTTGTAAAGAACTCTTTAGTGAAAACCTGAAGATTATTAAATGCAATTTATTATGTAAAGATATAGAAAAACAAGATGACCAGAATAAAATAATTCAAGAGTATCATGAAAACAATCATAATGGTATAATCGAAACATACTATAGCCTCAAAAGAAAATATTATTGGCCAGATATGAAAACGAGAATAAACAAACTGATAAATGAATGCGAAACTTGTTTACAAAGTAAATATGAGAGAAATCCCTATAATATCAAGTTTTCAGGACCTCTAATAGCAAAAAGACCATTTGACGTAATACACATCGATACTTTCAGTTTCGAAAACACAAAATTCTTAACCATTATCGACCTCTTTTCCAAATATGCTCAAGCATATTATGTGGACGATCTATGTGCTATTACTATCCTAAGTAAACTACGGCACTATTTTTCTCATCACAATTACCCAAAGAAAATAGTTTGCGATGAAGGGAAAGAATTTAAGAATAATGTGTTTCAAGAATATTGTAAATTATTCAAGATAAATCTTCATTATACAACAAATTACAATCCAAATTCAGATTCACCTATCGAAAGATTTCACTCAACCATTTCAGAAAAAATTCGCGTAATCAAAATCCAAGACCCAAATGAAACACCACAGAATCAAATGATCTCTGCCATCTTGATTTATAACCAATCTATTCATTCAACTACAGAAGAACTTAAGAAAGAGAAATGAAAGGAAAAATGAGTCACCTCTAATAAATCAACCCATTGTCTATATGAAGAAGCCGAAAATAAGAAAATCTGATCCTCGCTATGAAAAGGTCAATGTTACTTCCGTTCAGAAAAACAAAATTGAAGGATACAGGGAAAAATCGAAGCACCTTGCAAATATTCATACCAGACACGTAAAGAAATTGAGGAAACATTTTCCTTTACAGAGTGACTCTGGCGTCCCAAAACCAGGCCCTTCGCATAGAGAAGATCAACAATAACGGTTATTTCCTTGAAGACTTAGGAACCGCAAGAAGATTAAACCATTACCATAAATTCTATTTTTATTTTAATATTAGTCAAATAGAAGTAAGTCTTTCAAATTTATGGACTAACGCTTTCATATTAGAATCTAGACTTGCAAAGCCCAATCCTCTAATTGATATATTAAAAGAAAATTGTGTCAAAATAGAAAATGAGCTTTCCAAATTCGTAAGTCATAAATCTAGAAGAGCAATAGAAACGCTTGGTTCTATCATAAGATACGTGACAGGTAATCTCGATCAAGACGATCTCAGACATATCGATTCACAACTTAAAGCATTATTTTCCAATCAAGGAAAAATCCTGGTTCAAATGGATAAATACACATCTTTTGCCAACCACATCACGCGGAGATATGCGGAAGATTTGTCCAGAATCCAAAATAATTTAAATGTTACTTTGAGAACACTTCAAGATTTTAGACAAGAGTTAGATTATCGAGAAATTATCCAACACAACATTCACCTTTCAGAAAATTTATTCTCGATATTAGGAATAATTCAAAGAACTGTGACATTAGCTTTTGATGACATTACTAACTTGGAATTTATATCAACTCCTGAACTTAAAGACATAATTACACACCTTAAATTAATTTACAAAAAAGAAGAACTTTTAGAATTAGACAAAATGCACCCTTTCAAGCTCATAGAATTCTCTAAATTCAGGTTAGTTTCAACATTAGATAAGATAACGTGTATATTATACATTCCAATTCTATATCCAGAACCCTATAACTTCCAACGAATTTATCCCCTACCTAACGAACGAAACATCATTTTAATTCCCCCAACAAAGTACAAATTAACTGGCTGGAAAGACGAACTATGGATCGAAGAAGAATGCCCGAAGATTGAAAATTTAGTACTGTGTTCACAAAAACCCATCGAGACCAAATGTCAATTACGTGATTTCAAATTTTGTGATACAAGCTTAGTAACCAATAACTACAAACTATTCACTCAACTTACTAATAACAAAATTTTAGTATCTTGCAAAAAATTACTTGAGAGCGTTAGAAGAATGCTCAGATGAATTAATTCCCGTAGATATCATAAATAATGTACTTATATCTTCAGAAAAAAATTGTAGAATAATACTTGAAAATTCCATATTTGAGAACACCTTCAGCAATTATACTTATAAAATACCCTTTGTTAAAATTTACGAATTTAAGGCTAATACACAAGTTGATATAGTTCAAAAACACTTGGTAAACCTTGATAGTCTGAAAGCAGAAATTGAAGATTTGAATACCGATATTCATTTAACTACTGGCGAACATATTGTCCGATCATCAATATCAGGAATGATTGTATGTTTCTTAGTTTTAACGATTGTAGCATTGTATGTATACCACAAATACAAGCTGCATAACCTTTGTCAAAAACAAGAAAGAACATCAGAGAAACCCGAGGAAGGAGTACACCTGAAAGAAATCAGGACTCAACCCGAAACACCTGCAATATCATCAACAGACGTGGACGTCTTAAGCTAAAGGAGGGAGGAATTACGTAATTACGTCATTTAACTTTCTATTATAAATCACCAAACAGTCGTCATATCTTATCAAATGGAATATAGACTGTATATTATTCATAAACTACATCCAATTAGTTTCTAACAATTGTATCCCAAAGAGCAGAAAATGGACTCTGTCCTATTTATACAAACCATGAATATTTAATCATAAATAAGATAAAATAAGATATACTATATAAGTTGTATTGTAAGACGAATCAGTCAGTTCCTATTAGTTCATGTTAGTTGTATCTAAGGTATTCACCCCAAAGTTTGAAATAAAGTTTTTAAAAACAGAGTTTCAACGAAATTATATTAAATTATATGTGGAAACCGCTGCTTAACCTGAAGATAAAGATAATACTATGTAGCGGTCGTCAGGCGACAGCTACGAGGCAACATGATCTCAAGCCGTCCTGCGTAGCCAAAACATCCGGAAGAAAACCACGAGCATCGAATAGCCTGGGAACGATATATTCATTCGGTTTCAGACATACGTCCTAACCGCATCATTTACGATACTGTACTTTTTCCGTTAATAAAATCAATATTCACGTTTCAACGACATACTGCTACAGCCCTAAAAAGGCGTATCGTTAACCGCCAAAACTACATGACGTGAGGAAACTGGCATTGCCCACCATCGGGTGCGGACTGGACCGATTAGAGTGGGACGTAGGGCAATGCGTCCAATATTTCTTTAAAGATGTTCCAATAAGAATTGTCGTATGTATTTGGCCTTAATTATCATGTACAATACAATATTAAAATGTACGAAACAATTTGTCAAATATTAGAAATCAAATTTTCATTATTTTTCCCTTCTTTTCATCTTTCACTCTTATCAAATTTTATTTTTTTAAACTCATTCAGGACATTTAGCCTTCGGGATTTTTTCGAATTCGAAAAATACATTATAACTAGAATATAAATTAAAAATTTCGTGAAAATCCTAGAAAATATAAAGGTTTCAGTTTATCAAATTTTATTTTTTTTAACTCATTCAGGACATTTAGCCCTCGGGATTTTTCCAGATATGAAAAATGTATTATAAGCAGCACACAAACGGAAAAACTTACCAGGGGTTTAGGCAATACATCGTTTTCTAAAAAACTGTCTCTTTACCAATGCTATTCACTAGAAATTATCAATAAGGTGCCTTAAAACCGTTATTTCTCAAAAAATTCAAGTGAACTTTTATTCAACATATAAAATATACAAGAAAATAGTGTTTTTTGCATTTAAAATCGACTTTCCCAAAGATGGTAGATTTGGCAACACTGTGCTGAATTTCCTATATTTTATAGGTTATGTCAGCCAGATCGGATGAGCTATCATGGCATCCGTATAATTGTGGACCTTTCGAAATACAACGTTTTTATTGAAAAATTACACGGGAATGCGTCATTTCAATTTTTGTTGGCACATTTTCGATTTCTGTATTACCGTGTTTTTGTACAATTTAGAAAGAATCGTTCGGTTGTTTATATTATGAATATAGGCTTCAAGCAGTTCAGTAGCGTACAGCGGACCTTCGTATCGGGATGAATGACGAAGAACTAATTGCCATTGCGTATTTGTTATCGGAAAATAATAAAAAAAAAAGACAAGACGTTGTTTTCGATGTGCCTTATCATAATACTTACCAACGTAATAAATACGAGTCCGATAAATTATTATTTCAAAATATCATATAAACCATCCATGCGCGACAATGAAATGATTCGAAACGAAAATTTTTGAACGTGTTCGGTGTCGTTATTAACGTGTAATCGATCCGAAATTCATATTCATTTACCCGTGCGTATGCGGCCGGCCTAATGCGAGAAGTGAATAGACATGCATTTTTGGTCAGGAACATAAAAAATCACTCAGAAATCAACACAACGGGTATACATGTATATTTTTTATTTCCGCTATGAATTCAATTTCTGAATTAGTTAAAAAACATTTTTTCTCCGCTCCGACAAAACAAACTGTGTTTATTTTGCGGTGTGAAGAAAGTCATTATTATAACATTGAAATATATGTAAAGTATTGGAATATCTTTTAGTAACTGCCTGAACTGAAGGTTTGAAAATTTTCAGTTCATTCAAGTCGGAGGTGGCGATACGATTTCGTTCTGTTATTTTCGCGTCCTTGATTTTGACAATCTTTTATTTACTTTATTGTGCTTGGTGTTTCAGTGTTTTCAAATTTGGGGTGAGTTTTATTGAAGATACATAAATTAATTAAGTTTTGTAGCAAAATGTTTGAAAAAGTGATTCGTTATAACTTCCTTTCATTTGTGTTGATTTGTGGGTATTGGTCAATAATAATAAACTAGGTTGAAATATTGGATTTAGAAACGAGAGTTACGTCGACGACCCTACAAGGCCGTGTCGTTGTGCCCGCAACACAACACCAGACGACACCGTTTTCCGGTAGCGCCTGGAATATGAGGATTCAGCACTTTCGTCGCTTCATCCAACATAATCTATATTTTAATTATTGTAATTCATTCTAATATTGGTAATCGGTAGAGACAGTTCGTTCCTTGTAATAAATAAAAGTTCTTTTTAAAAACGCTTCCGCTAATTCGGGAACCGTTACTGGCGCAGTCGGTAGTTGGGTACAAGTTTTTGCGAAAAATTCACGGCATCGAGACTGGTTTTCGTTTAAAAGAAAAACTGTGGATTTTGATCCTTAAGTGCCCAGTGAATCAACGAACGATCTACACAATTCGAGAAGGCATTGAGTTGACCTGGGAAATTGGCAGCCGATACCGGATTGGAATCAACCCACGAAAACAGAAACAACCAGGACAGAACTGGACGTTGCATCCTGAGATTTTGGAAGATAAGAGAGTGAGTACTAAGTACACTCCTGCTATTTTCCTTATCATTTTCACATTCTTAGTTTTCGTTCAACGGAATTACTCAAATCCGTGCGAATTTCGCAAATTTATGAGTGAAATTGATAAATTGGCACAAAGATTTTCTCAATTATTACAAGTGTCTGTTAAAGAGAAAATGCCGAACGCTAACGTTGCAGAACAGCCAAATTTGAGCTTATTAAAAATGTACGTTGATACAATTCCTCAATTCGGAGGAGATTCAAATACTTTGTCAAGCTTCGTTTCAGCTTGCAATTTTATAGTCGAAACATTTGGACGTTTTCAGGATCCTGTCTTAGACAATTATATTCTTAGAGTAATTAGGAATAAATTGGTAGATAGAGCACAAATTTTAGTTGGTTGTAGAGAAGAATTGAGTAGTTGGGCCTCGATTCAAATGACATTAAATCAATGCTTCGGAGACGTTCGCAGTTTAGAATGTTTAGAGCAAGATTTGTTCATTGCAACTCCTTATAAAAAAGAATCTTATTTGAGTTTCGGTAGGAGATTACAAGTTCTGCGAAGCAAGTTGAATCAGAAAATAAATTCTATTCCTCCAACTGAAATGGATGCCTCCACTAAATTAATATATGAAAGGCAATATCACCAAATCAGTCTGAGGACCTTTATAAGGGGTATTTCGGGTCAATTACAAAGTATTATTCGACTAAAAAATCCAGATTCCTTGGAAACTGCCATGAATTATATAATTGAGGAACAAAATTTCAATTATACACAACTCACAGCACATCCTGGCATAATAACAATCAACCCCAACGGTTTGATCCAAAAAATTTTCAGCAAAATAATAGTATCGCATTGAATCAAATAGCATAACCTGGCACGTCAAAACAAATTCCAGTGTCAAATAATCCGATAAATTTTCAACCACGCCAAATAAATAACTATCCACCTATGCAGACATTCAATGATACACAAAGTAAGAATGTTTTTAAACCTACGGGTAGAATACCTTCGAACAAAACAGAACCTATGTCAGTCGTTACAAAAAACACTGTTAGACCTAATTTTCAACCAAGAAATAACTATTTCAAAAGTTCGGGTCCGAGAAATTTTATTTCGAAGAACTTTACCAAATTGATGATCAGGATATGTATTCCCAAGGTAACGAATATTCCCAAGAATATTCTAATTCGATGGTCGAAAATGAACAGGAACAACAAAAAATTACGATCCCAACGAATGGTTTTCAGCAGATAATGAACAAAATTTTCGTCTAGCGGCCGACAATTCGAATCAGGAATGACACTAGTTGAATTAAATACAATCAGTAATAATAATCTACCTTTTATCCAAATACATAATCCTCCAATGAAATTGCTTATAGATACAGGGTGCTATCAGGCCATATTAAAACCTTCTATTGCTGAAAAATATTTTCCAAATTGCATTTACCATAGTCCAACTAAAATAAAAACAGGAGTTGGGGAAACCGAAGTTAGGTTCAAGCTGATATTCCAGCCCCAGACGAATTTAAGTGTCAGTATACCATTACCTATATCCTATTCGATTTTCACGCATATTTCGATGGTATTTTGGTTTAAAAGAATTAAAAAGATGGGTTTTTCCATAGATCTGTCAAAAATGTTCTAAAAATCAATATCTAGAATTACCTATTTATCTTTCTAAGAATAATTACATTAAAAATGAAATCACGGTTAATTCAGCCGAAATAAGAAACGTGCGTATACCAGTTTCCGTACATTTCGGCGAAATAATTGTTCGGAGCAATTTTTAAACGATCTCTACATTCCGGAAACATTAACAACTGCTACTAAAGGAATCGCTCATATAGAAATTCACAATTACACCGATCAAGATATCACAATTAGTTTAGAAAATCCTATCAAAGTATTTTCCTTTTCCGATCATCATAAGGATAATTTTGAGATATTTAATTTTGAGACTTCAAATTGGCAAACCAATCATAATAACGAAAAGAAGATGGATATAACAAAATTGATAAGAACAAGTCATTTAAATGTAGAAGAAAGGGGTGAAATAAACAAATTATGTAAACAATTTTCTGATATTTTTTATAAAGAAGATGAGAAACTCACTTTTTCAAATACGATAAAGCATGAAATAAGAACAACGGACGAAATCCCGATCCATTCTAAGTCATACAGGTATCCGTTTGCTCATAAACAAGAAATTCAGAAGCAAATCAATAAAATGTTGGACGACGGAATTATGGTCTAGTCCTATATTTATTGTTCCAAAAAAACAGGATGCTAGCGGTAAACAGAAATGGAGACTTGTAGTTGATTATAGAGCTGTTTATGCTAAAACAATTCCAGATAGATATCCCTTGCCAAATATTAACGATGTTTTGGATAAATTGGGGAGGTGTCAATATTTCACAACTCTGGATTTGGCTTCACGATTTTATCAAATCCAGATTCACCCAAATTCCGTGGAGAAAACAGCATTTTCAGTAGAACATGGGCATTATGAATTCCTGCGTTTGCCAATGGGTATGAGAAATTCACCAAGTTCATTACAAAGGGTCATGGATAATGTTTTAGGAGAATTGCAAGGTAAAATCTGTTTAGTCTATATGGACGATATCATAGTTTTTTCGGCAAACCTTACTGAACATATCTCAAATTTGAAAACATTGTTTCATAAACTACGACAGGCAAGATTCAAAATTCAATTAGACAAATCCGAATTTTTGCGGAAAGACGTCGAATTTTTGGGCCATGTAATTACTCCAGAAGGAATTCGACCGAATCCAAAGAAAATTGAGGCGATAAAAAAATTTCCCATCCCTAAAACGGCTAAGGAAATTAAATCCTTTTTAGGACTCCTGGGGTACTATCGTAGGTTCATACAAAATTTTGCAAAATTACAAAAATTTTTACAAACTGTCTAAAAAAAGGGGCCAAAATTGTTCATAATTCTGAATTCAAAGAAAGCTTCGAATATTGTAAGAACATTTTATGTAATGAGCCCATTCTCCAGTTTCCTGATTTCAATAAAGAATTCATTCTAACAACAGACGCCTCTAAATTTGCATTGGGATGCGTCCTGAGTCAGGGTAAAATTGGACAAGATTTGCCAGTTGCATACGCTTCCCGCACCTTGAATCCGGCGGAAATTAACTATAGTACTATAGAAAAGAGCTGTTAGCAATTGTTTATGGAACTAAACAATTTCGACCCTATCTGTATGGGAGGGAGTTCACAATTGTAACAGACCATGCTCCACTACAATGGTTATTTTCATTGAAAGAGCCTAATTCTAAATTGATGCGATGGAGATTAAAATTAGAAGAGTACACCTATAAAGTGATTTACAAAAAAGAAAAGCAAAATACTAATGCAGATGCATTATCGAGAATTGAAATAAACGTTCTTGAAAATGAATCAGTGATTGTTCATCCAGATGAAAGTCTTGATGATATAACTTGTATATCCGATTCAGGCGAGCACAATGTTCAACTGCATGATTTAGATCAACTTTCTGATATATTTGACCCTACTGAAATGAGCGACAATCGCATACTAGTACATGCAGATGTTCACGTTAATCCATCAGAATATAACGAAACAATTCACACCGCGGAAGAGAACCCTATACAGGAATTACCCATTACGGAAAACCCTGTAAATAATTATCTAAACCAAATAATTTTTGTTCAGAAAAACGGTGGTGCTTATAACGTAGCGTATTCAAAACCGTTCGCTAATAAAACAAGAAAACAGGTCAGATTAACGGAAAATTATAAAGATGAGGTAATTAAATTTTGTAAAGAGCATTTAGATCCCGAAAAGTTATATTGTATTTTTGTGAAAGAGTCAGACACAGATTTTGTCAGTAATCTTTGCGCTATTATGAAAAATATGTTCAAAAGTAATTCGTTTAAGCTGTATATTTCGAATAAATTTTTGAAGGATGTAGAGGACAAAGATAAGCAAAGAGACATCTTATCCTATCATCATACCAAAACTTGCCACCGAGGTATAAACGAAACAATTAACGCCCTAAAACAAAAATATTATTGGCCACACATGAAAAGGATGTGACTGACTTTATAAATGAGTGTGATATATGTCAATTAGCAAAATACGACAGAAATCCTCCTAAAATGAAATTCTCTACAACAATAACACCAAGGAAACCGTTAGAATCCGTTTTTATGGATACTTTCCAAATTTATAACACAAAATTCCTAACAATATTGGACGTATTTTCAAAGTATGGACAAGCTTATATCTTAGAACCAGGGTGCTCAGCAAGCACAGTGTTTGAAAACATTTTAACATTTGTCACACATTTCGGTATTCCAACTTCAATTACATGCGATAATGGGACGGAGTATAAAACCTCCATATTGATAGAATTTTGCAAACTCCATAATATACATTTACACTTCACTACACCGGGAAATTCAAACAGTAATGGACCAATCAATCGTTTTCATTCCACTTTGTTAGAACTCTTAAGGGTCCTAAAACTAAAAGAACCACAAACGCCGGTGAAACAATTAGTCCAATATGCTATATTAGGATATAATTCGGCGATTCACACTGTTACCAAACAAAACCCATGGATGTGATAAATGGACATATTAAAGCCTTAGATCCATTCGATATCACGGATGAATTCATTATTAATCAATATGTTATTGATAGACGAGAAAGGTTGAAAACGATATATGAAAATATTTTCGAGCAATCACTTGCAACGAAAACGAAGCATATAAATAAGCAGAACGAAAATCGTGAAGATCCCGAAAAATATGAAGAACATCTGAAAGTTTTTGTCAAAAGTAATGGAGCAAACAGAAATAAAATGAAACCTAGACACAGTAAGGTAATTGTGTCGCAAGATTTAAACAACAAAATCAGAACGTCATCTAATAAAACTATACACAAATCTCAAATGAAAAGACCAAAACGTAAAAAACAAATTTGTTTACAGGAAAATGTTCCGGACCTACATGGGAATGCTTCTGATCTTGGAAATGTTTCTAAGACAAGCGAGCACTAATAATTATGAAATAACCCCCCTTAAGGCTCCCTTACTTCCTTTAAAGTTAGGTAATGCTAGAATTATTGAACAAAAGCATACATTTATTCATTTTGTAGAGATAGAACCGCTGAATAACATAGAACAGCATTTATTACAGGCCAAAACAATTTGGAACCGAACAATACAAGACCAATTCGACCCGATGAATCATTATAATATTTTGAAAACCCTCATTGATCAAGCGGATAATTTAATAATAAATTTGAAAACTAGATTGAATAATATTGCATTTCATAAAAGAAGTAAACGTGGTTTAATAAACGTAGTAGGAAAAGTTTTCAAATGGTTATTTGGTACTTTAGATTCCGATGACGGCGAACGATATGATAGGGCGATAACAAAATTATTAGAAACCGAAAAGTCATTCGAAGACGAAATTTCTCTCAAGCATCATTGGCAGAAGACCTCATTGATAACTATAATTCCTCAATTTCAACCATAAATTCTAACCAACAAATCATAGCAGAACGAATAGCCAAGTTTGAAGAACAGCTGCAACAAACTGCGAATAATTATCATCTATTTTCTCTACAGAAGCTACAATTAACTCAATCATATTTTATTGCCAAAACTTCATTACCTTTTTGGACAATCTTGAAAATGCCGTAATTTTTGCGAAACTCAACACCTTACATAGTGCAGTGGTGTCCGCTGAACAGCTGGAGCAAATGAACGAGTATTTGATAAAACTTTATGGAGAATCCAAAACATTGAATTTCGATAACATAATAAGTTATTATCACTTGGCTGGGTTGCAATTAAGCTTCACAAAAACGAAAATCATTTTGCCATTCATTTTCCAATTGTTAAAATAGATATTTTAGAGTTTTATAACCTCATACCTATTCCACTAAATAATGCCCTCATTATTCCGAGCCATCCTTATTTGGTACTTGGTACACACTTGGAGCAGCAGGAGGACTTCGAGTGCCCGGTAATAGAAGACATACATCTTTGTCGAGACAAACTTATTCCAAATCCAGACAAATGCATTCCAAAATTGATAAGAGAAGCTAACATCGCAGAGTGCAAAATTCTAAAAGTCGAAGTGGAGAAACAATTCTGAAGAGGGTGACCAACGAAATTGTACTCATTATACCTTCGAGTGAACCTCTGAAAATCAAGAAAAGATGTAACGTATCCGAATTTGATATTATCTCCACACCCTGTTTGATCAAAATACCTCAAGGATGTGAACTTCAGGCAGATGGTTTTCATTTCATGAACAACACCCAATCAACAAGAGGTCAGCCAATTTTACTACCGCAATTCAAATTCGACAACATAACTTTTTCAACTATTGAAGAAACCGATATGGAACCATTACAATTAAAAACTTTAGACTTTGGGAAATAACGCAAATTCGCGAAAAAGCAAAACTTCTTGGAAAATCTAGGAAGGGACATTTTTATTTCATCGGTTGGAGCCTATTCGCAAGTCTGGCAGTCGTCGTATCGATTCTGGCTGCATATTTCTGGTTAAAGAAAGGAATGAAGGGGAAAACTATTCCGGTGGAAATTGAAGATGAAGAAACTGTTGAAAACAATAAAACGGTATTGTTTTCATCTTAAGAAGGAGGAGTTACGTCGACGACCCTACAAGGCCGTGTCGTTGTGCCCGCAACACAACACCAGACGACACCGTTTTCCGGTAGCGCCTGGAATATGAGGATTCAGCACTTTCGTCGCTTCATCCAACATAATCTATATTTTAATTATTGTAATTCATTCTAATATTGGCTAATCGGTAGAGACAGTTCGTTCCTTGTAATAAATAAAAGTTCTTTTTAAAAACGCTTCCGCTAATTCGGGAACCGTTACTCGAGTCTTATAACCTGGGTGACGGAGGTTTGAAGGAAAAATGACAACTTGAAATTTTTATACTTTCTCTTTTTAGAGCTGCAACTGTGTGTACGATTTGGAATTAAATTTTGTAAAACTGCTCAAACAGGAAACGTTCCAACGTTCCAAATGATTAAAAATTTTTTTCAATTGTCATTTTTCCTTTTAACCCACCGTTCAATTTTTTTTAGTGTCACGTCATAATTTTCTAACTTACCTTATGACAGAACTTATTACAGAACGATAAATTTATTAACACACGCATCAAAGATACTTCTTATCATTATCAAAAATAGGATACAAAAGAAAATCGAAAGGAGCTCGATGAAGATCAATTCCCGGGTTTAGACAGGAATTGGTACAAGAGAAGCAATTTTAGCTTTAAGGGTACTTACGGAAAGAAGGCTAAATGTAAACAGAAATACATTTATAACCTTTATTGACTTAGAGAAAGCCTTTGACACTGTCAATTGGGCACTATTGATGAACTCTATGAATAAAGCACGAATAGATTGGAGGGATAGACGAATAATAATGTTACTATACAAGAACAGGAGGCCTTAATAGAGGTGGGAGAACACAGTATTACAGCAGAAATAAGAGAGGGTAAGACAAGGATGTTCCTTATCTCCCTATTTGTTCAATTTATTCGTAGAAGAAATCATAGACAAGTATAAAAGAAACTCTAATGGTATAAGCATAAATGGAGAAAAGATCCACTGCATAAGATTTGCAGATGATATTGCTTTAGTATCTGAATCAGAAAAGACATGCAAAAATCCTTAATCACCTGACAAAATATTACAGGAATATCAAATGAAAGTAAATGCAAATAAAACAAAAACAATGGTTGTGACTAAAGCAAAAGAAATTCCCGTAGTGAAGTTGGAAGTAAATAATAACCTAATAGAACAAGTCCAACAATTTAAGTACCTAGGAAGTACGATTACAAGCGATGGTAAATGTTCAATAGAAATCAGACAAAGAATAGCTATGGCAAAGAGCATTTACGCAAAAACGACAGTTAGAAGGTGTTATTTCTCACCAACCCGGTGATAGGGTATAATTTTGAAAATCCTCTGAAAAGTAAGTCACGGCGGGACCAAGATCGAACCCGGACCTCAGCTTTACAGCGCTATTGCTCTACCATTAAGCTACCCCGACTATGACTTATTTTCATTTCCGGCTAACTTGTTAACATTAATCTTGGACTTCATCACGAAAGCCATGCAAGAGAATCAATTGCTGAAACTTCCGTCTGCGTAATCCAGCTAATCGTGAATTGATGTTAGAAGGTGTTATTTCTCACCAACCCGGTGATAGGTATAATTTTGAAAATCCTCTGAAAAGTAAGTCACGGCAGGAGGGAATCGAACGGACGCCAGCTTTCGCGCTATTGCTCTACCATTAAGCTACCCCAAACTATCTTATTTTCAATTTTTTCCGGCTAACTTGTTACTTTGATAATCTTGGACTTCATCACAGAAAGCCATGCAAAGAGAATCAATTTAACTGAAACATGCTCTGCGTAATCAACGCTAATCGTGAATTGATGTTGAAAGTGTTGTTCTCACCAACCCGTTGATAGGGTATAATTTTGAAATCCTCTGAAAAGTAAGTCACGGCGGGACAATCGAACCCGGACCTCCAGCTTTACGCGCTATTGCTCTACCATTAAGCTAGACTATGACATTTTCAATTTTTCGGCTTAACTTGTGCTTTATAATCTTGGACTTCATCACGAAAGCCATGCAAGAGAATCAATTTAACTGAAACATTCGGCTCGCGTAATCAACGCTAATCGTGAATTGATGTTAGAAGGTGTTATTTCTACCAACCGGTGATAGGGTATAATTTTGAAATCCTCTGAAAATAAGTCACACGGACCAGGAGTCGAACGGACACCAGCTTTACGCGCTATTGCTCTACCATTAAAGCTACCCCGACTGACTTATTTTTCAATTTCCGGCCAAGATTATCAAGTTAACAAGTTAGCCGGAAAAAATGAAATATAAGTCTAATCGGGTAATGTGAGACAATAACATATGTGTTCATTCAGTCTGTTTACTCAGAAGGATTTTTCAAAGTATGCCCTGTAAATAACACCTTCAACATCAATTAGTGACAGTTACCGCAAAACCTCAAAATTGATGCATGACTTTGCTAGTCAAATTCAAATTGTAAATGAAAAATGGTCATGGTCAGGAAACAATGTGGCGAAACAACTCTTTTTAACAAGGTCAGAAGCCCAGTCCTTTCATGACAGTTTCAAGGCCTGCCTATCACCGGGTTGTGAAATAACACCTTCTGCGTCAATTCACGATTAGCGTTAGTTGCAGAGCCAACGTTTCAACAAATTGATTTGCTGCATAACTTTCTGTATGAAGTCAAGATAACTCCAGAGTTGGAAATTATGGAAAAATTGAAAATGAGTCATGGTCGGGAGGTAGCACAATAATGAAACAATAGCGCGTAGCTGGGGTCGGAGTTGTCAGTACCGTAACACTTTTTGAAGATTTTCAAGGTACCTATCGTGAAAATCTTCTGTAATTACGATTGCTGTCAGTTACGCGAAACAACGTTTCAATTAAATTGATTCTCTTGCATGGCTTTTCTGTGATGAAGTCAAGATATCAGAGATTATTTGGTAACCGGAAGAAATGAAAATGGTCATAGTCGAATAACTTTAATAATGAAACAATAGCACGTAAGGAGTCAGGATCGATTCCCATCCGTTTACTTTCAGAAGGATTTTTCAAACATTTATTTACAAACAAAAAACTAAATATAAATATGAGAAAAAATTTTTGTCAAATGCTATGTGTGGAGTATCTTATTGTATGGTTGTGAAACATGGACCATCAACGAACAAGACAAAAGAAGTTGGAAGCCATGGAAATGTGGATATGGAGAAGAATGTTGAAAATCAGTTGGACAGAAAGGAAAAGTAACGTAGATGTATTAAACCAAGTAGGAGAAAAAAGAATTATATTAAACACAATAAAAGAAAGAAGCGGAAAAATGTTTGGTCACCTACTTAGGCATAATTTGTTTATGACAAATATATTTGAAGGACGAATAAATGGTTACAAAGGAAGAGGCAGACCGAGGAAGGCATATATAGAAGAAATGATTAAACAAGCTGACTGTAACCGATATATAGACATGAAAAGACTGGCTTTTAACAGAGAAGAATGGCGAACCAGATTTGCAACGACAAGGCAAGGCCTTTAGTAGAAGAAGAAGAAGAAGAAGACCTTATGACGATAAATGTCCAAAACGTGTTGTTCATAGAATATTATTTTATTGGAATCCATTAGAATATTATCGACCAATACCCATAAATCAACAAATTTAAATAGAAAATGAATACAAAATATTTTCCCTCATTCATATAGAAATACTTTCGGTTGTAATTCAAAACCATGATGAGCACTCGAACAAGAAGTAACATTTGGATTCATTTCGAGAAACGACCTGGCGATCAAGCAAAATGTAACCATTGTTCAAGTTTCTTTTCAACCAAAGGCGGGTCCACGGCAAACTTGAGACGTCATTTGCATTGTAAACATCCCTGCATCGAATTAGAAGAGAAACGAAATTCCATTGATGGAAATATGTTTTAAAAAATTGATAAGGATAAAATATCGGTAGTGGACAAACCCTCTGCCTCAACATCATCCAGTGACTCAACTACTCCGGTTGCATCTAACCGAAAAAAATACTTTCAACAAAGATTTACCGATGATAATTCATTTTTTCATAGACCTTTGCCTCAAAATAAAACAACCGAATTAGATTTTCAATTACTTAGAATGATAAATATAGTCGAAAACAAAGAATTTCATAAATTCGTGAAAATGTTGAATCCTTCATATAATTTACCGTCACGTAAAACAATATCTAGTACATTGTTGCCATTGTTTTACAATAAAGTTGCTCAGAAAGTTAGGGAACATCTAGATATGGCTTTGCATATATCCGTAACAACTGATGGATGGACTTCTTTGGGTAATGATAATTATATTGCTATCACTGTTCACTTCATTGAAGATATTGCCGATAAATGTGAACTGAAATCGTGCTTGGTAGATTGTTTTCGTTATTATTATTATATACGGTTGTATACCGTTATTATTATATACGGTTGTATACCGTTATATTACGGTCGCGTGACTGTGACAATGCACCGACGGTCCGTGCGTTTGTGTGTATGTACGCGAAAGGACGTGACCTCGATAACGGGCGGAATTTAGGGAAAATCCGGATTTTCGGGGGCGGGATCGGGAGACGAGGGGGTCTATTTGTTCAAGTTCGAAAACGGGCCGGATCGGTCGTTCGGCCGTCGAGATATCGACAGGGCCGCCTTTTTTTTTCGCGAATTTTTTCCGACGTCGCTATTTGGAGTAGGGGGTCGGAAGGGGGCTCGGCCGATCCGGGAAGAACGGTATTTTATCGTGGGTATTTTTTCGCGCTCTCAAACCCGAAACTTAATACGACTTTTTTGCGAAAAACCGAAAATCGTCGATTTTCGCGAAACTTTCAAAAATTCGCATCTCGAAAAGTAAGCGGGATAGGAGAACGCGGTTTGCGTTTTCGAAAAGGGCGTCGGCGGCTCTTCTTTTTCCCCCTTCTACGCGACCGCGTAGCTGCCGCCCTTCCGGCCGTAAAAAATTCGCAAACGCGAAAATTTTCGTTTTTCCCTTACATCTCGAAGGCGGTAGCTCGGACGACGCGACGATCTTCTAGAGGTCGTTTCCGAACGACGCGACGCGTCTTTCGCTAGAAGGTGCGGAAACGCTAGGACCTATCGTTATCGAAATGGAAAAAAATCGGTTTACGCGAATCGATTTTTCGGGGGCGCCCTTCGCTCCGAAAAAATTCCGATTCCTTTTTTCGAATAGACGATAAACGGGGCTCTTTTCCTTCTCGATACGTCGCGGACGTACGATCTACCGATTTCCCGGAAAAAATTTCGAAACTAAACCGTTCCGATCGCGAACGCGTTTCCTTCCGTAATATCTCCGCTATCGCGTCGCCCGTCGAATCACCGCTTACGCGAAAATATTTGAAAAAAAAAAAACTACGTTTTGTCGAAAGAACGCGAGGCCCCGAGTAAAGCCGTTTACGAGAAAAACTACAAAATATCGAGAAAAATCGACAAATTTCCCTCGTGTGCCGAACCTATACGATCGCGCTCCGGAAAGTTCCGAACGAACGTCGACCGATCTAGCAGGCCCGGCATTCGAACGTCAAATCGCGACGTGCCGATCGAAAGAAACGATCGATTTCTTAAGATTCGTCTCTGGACGACGACGACGATGGCGTTTGTATAAACATTAAATATAACCTCACATTTATTTCGGTTCTTTTCAGACGATTTGTTATTATAATTAATTACACATAATCGACACGAATAATGGAAGGTGCAAAATCTGATGATTATCATTAATATCGGGAAGATGATGCCGAGTTGTTAAACGGAAATTAAAAATTGACGGTTACTCGTGTGCTTACTAACTTCGAGGAGCAAAAACGACCAAAGAGCAACGATGGAAAAGTCGACGTGGAAAAGAACGTTAGGCGTTTGAAAAAGTTTGTATTTTTGATAAATCTCCTCCCCCGTTTTTTCTCATCGACACCACCTACCACCACCGTGTATATCGGATTTGCTTTCAGGTTAAATTTGAGGAATCCATTGGGACAATAACAAGATGATTCATCGGGAAAAAGACGATGACGACGACAATGAATAAACAATAATGATTAATCCCGAACAAATTGCGTCCGTTTGTTTTTTTTATTCGAGTAACTTTGGCCATTTATAAGAAACTTGACTCGATCCATTATGAAATGTGTTCATTTTTTCGGTTGTGGTGATAAGAGATGATCTTCCATTTACGTGCGAGGAATCGCCAACTTCCGACTTTAATGTGTATTGTTGGTTGCCTCATTGCCTATTAATATCAAGTTCAACTCATCCAATTGCACAAATCATCCATCAAAATTTACAACCGTATATCATCGCTGTGGTTTAGCACAGCCAAGATAAGATGACAAAAAGATGAACTCTCCAACAAATTTACAACTATTCGATTCCTTTTATAAAAATTTAAACCAATATTTCATGAAGAAAAATTAAAAACATTGAATCCCAAAAGATATAGTTCGTAGCATACAAAATAAATGAAACAGAATTTGCTTTCAATATATGTCAATTGTGCATGAAACTAATTCAAATTTCAGAAACGTGTCTTCGATTAAAACATCAGATATCATATACACACCATAATTTACAACCGTATATCATCGCTGTGGTTTCTAGCACAGCCAAGATTACAAAGAAAAAAAATTCTCAGAAAATAATAAATTTACAACTAATTTCTTCGATTCCTTTTATACAAAATAAACATAGGAGTAAAACACTCTTCTTTTTAATGGACTATTATAATCGATCAACAAAATTTAATCCCGGAAAAATATCGTTCGCAGCAAAAAATGAAACAAAAATTAATTTCGGTATGAATTGTACTTGAAAACAATTTGAAATTTAGAAACGCGTTTTAATGAAAACATCAGATATCATATTGTGCAACACATCGTGCCTCCTTTACAACCGTATATCATCGCTGTGGTTCGTCGAGCACAGCCAAAATGACAAAGAAAAAAGGATAATATTGAAATTGTAAGAAAAAAGAAAAGATTTCTTTTTAACGGTGTACGTTACAACAGTATATCATCCTCGCTTCGGTTCGAGCAAAGCCAAAATGACTGACGTCATAAAAAAAATTCAAATTAACATCAGTACACTTCAAAATCTTATATTCCAGCTACACGCTTTCACCCCGTGACATTCACATCGAAAGTGGAGGACCGCATTACAACCGTATATTCTCTAAATTTTCGTAACGCTTTTCGTGACATTAAAGAAAAATTCGATACGCCCTCGCGTAAGATTACTGTTGCGGCCTAAGGCTACTCGGGGCCCGAAGGCCCTGTAACCGGAGGGGCCGAAGGCCCCGACCCGAGAGCCGAAGGGCCCCACCAACCGAAGGCCGGTCAGATCGCGAGCGAAGCGAGCAGATCTGATTCTGAAAAGCATACAGTACAAAATTTGTCGAATGAATTAAAAAGAGTCTTATCTTGGTGGAATTTAGAAAAAAAAGTATGCGCTGCCGTAACTGATAATGCAGCAAATATTAAAGCAGCAGTTCGACTATGCTCTTGGAATCATCTTTCTTGTTACGCGCATACGTTGAATCTTGTAATACAAACATCGCTCAGGGAAGTGGCAGAAATTCAAACAAAAATAAAGAATATCGTCACGTATTTCAAAAAAAGTCCATTAGCGATGGCTAAATTAAAAGAAGTCGAAAAACAGATGGGTTATGAAGAACTCACTTTTAAACAAGATTGCCCGACCCGCTGGAATTATACCTTTGATATGTTCTGTAGAGTTCTAAAAATTCGAGAACCTTTAATTTCGACATTGGCGCTGATTAATTTTGAATATGAGTATCCAACTCAAGAAGAATGGTCCATCTTGCAATATACATGCAAAGCCCTCGAGATGTTTTCAGAAGTACCACAGGAACTAAGTGCCGAAAAAAATGTCACCTTATCAAAATTAATAATAATAAGTCATGCTTTAATCGAACATTGTCAAAAGTTAAAATTACATCCACATCTGCCACATACCATTGAAAGATTTCTCATGACAATGGAACAGCAACTAATTAAAAAATTTCAAAATATTATGGAAAATTTATTATTAGCTCAAACTACTTTCCTAGATCCACGATTTAAACAAGAAGGTTTCAACGAGAATATCCAACTATATGAAACAACAAAAAATTCTCTGTTAGAATTGGACCAATCAATGAATACAGTTGATGAAATCGTTGATGACAAACCAATCGTCATCGAAAATATTGTAATAGACAAGGACAATAGTAGTAGGACTTCGGTTTGGGATGATTATGACAGAAAAACTCAATCACTACGAGAAAAAAAAAATCCTTCATCAGCAATTTTGGTTGAAATCGAAAGGTATATACAGGAACCGCTCCTCAGTCGGAAAACGGATCCCTTAATGTGGTGGTACGAGAGAAAAGCTTTATATCCGAAACTCTACAAAATAATGAAACAAAGGCTGTGTATAACAGCAACATTAGTTCCCACGGAAAGAGTTTTTTCAAAAAGCGGCCAACTTATAAATGAACGGCGAACAAGATTGACTGATGGAAAAGTATCTAAACTATTGTTTCTAAACATGAATTCTAATTATCTTGACAATAGAATGTAATTCTTTATTCTTATCAATAAAAGACATGAAATTTTTCATCATTATTCCCCAATAACTTTGGTTTATCGATCACCTGTCCAAATCTTTTTCATATTTCTGACCAAAAATTTCAATGACCTTAATCGAACTGCTTATTCAAACTGAGATACATGTAAGAATATCAATTAGGATTCACGTTATCGGTAAAAAATTTTAAAAAAATTATGGCTGTTTTTGGGGAAAAAAGCACTTTTTTTCAATACCTATACTTTTCCGATTTTACTTGAATGCAACTTGTTTCAAAATTATATCTGGTTTTTTGTTAACCCATTTCAGACTTATTTAACGATAAAAATTATTGAAATTTCGAAACAAGGAATTAAAAACAAAATTTAACAGGAGATTCTAAATAAATGAAATCATGTAGAGAAATGAGAAATACCTTTTTATTTTCAAGTTTCAATTCAGATCAAATTTTACATGGGCGATGAAAACTGTAGGAGGCGTCTTAGACAATTATATTCTTAGAGTAATTAGGAATAAATTGGTAGATAGAGCACAAATTTTAGTTGGTTGTAGAGAAGAATTGAGTAGTTGGGCCTCGATTCAAATGACATTAAATCAATGCTTCGGAGACGTTCGCAGTTTAGAATGTTTAGAGCAAGATTTGTTCATTGCAACTCCTTATAAAAAGAATCTTATTTGAGTTTCGGTAGGAGATTACAAGTTCTGCGAAGCAAGTTGAATCAGAAAATAAATTCTATTCCTCCAACTGAAATGGATGCCTCCACTAAATTAATATATGAAAGGCAATATCACCAAATCAGTCTGAGGACGTTTATAAAAAGTATTTCGGGTCAATTACAAAGTATTATTCGACTGAAAAATCCAGATTCCTTGAAACTGCCATGAATTATATAATTGAGGAACAAAATTTCAATTATACACAATATTTAACAGCTATTTCTCACAGCACATCCTGGCATAATAACAATCCCCCAACGGTTTGATCAAAAAATTTTCAGCAAAATAATAGTATCGCATTGAATCGAATAGCATCACCTGGCACGTCAAAACAAATTCCAGTGTCAAATAATCCGATAAATTTTCAACCACGCCAAATAAATAACTATCCACCTATGCAGACATTCAATGATACACAAAGGAAGAATGTTTTTAAACCTACGGGTAGAATACCTTCGAACAAAACAGAACCTATGTCAGTCGTTACAAAAAACACTGTTAGACCTAATTTTCAACCAAGAAATAACTATTTCAAAAGTTCGGGTCCGAGAAATTTTATTTCCGAAGAACTTTACCAAATTGATGATCAGGATATGTATTCCCAAGGTAACGAATATTCCCAAGAATATTCTAATTCGATGGTGGAAAATGAACAGGAACAACAAGAAAATTACGATCCCAGCGAATGGTTTTCAGCAGATAATGAACAAAATTTTCGTCTAGCGGCCGACAATTCGAATCAGGAATGACACTAGTTGAATTAAATACAATCAGTAATAATAATCTACCTTTTATCCAAATACATAATCCGCCAATGAAATTGCTATAGATACAGGGTGCTATCAGGCCATATTAAAACCTTCTATTGCTGAAAAATATTTTCCAAATTGCATTTACCATAGTCCAACTAAAATAAAAACAGGAGTTGGGAAACCGAAGTTAGGTTCAAGCTGATATTCCAGCCCCAGACGAATTTAAGTGTCAGTATACCATTACCTATATCCTATTCGATTTTCACGCATATTTCGATGGTATTTTGGTTTAAAAGAATTAAAAAGATGGGTTTTTCCATAGATCTGTCAAAAATGTTCTAAAAATCAATATCTAGAATTACCTATTTATCTTTCTAAGAATAATTACATTAAAATGAAATCACGGTTAATTCAGCCGAAATAAGAAACGTGCGTATACCAGTTTCCGTACATTTCGGCGTAATTGTTCGGAGCAATTTTTACGATCTCTACATTCCGGAAACATTAACAACTGCTACTAAAGGAATCGCTAATATAGAAATTCACAATTACACCGATCAAGATATCACAATTAGTTTAGAAAATCCTATCAAAGTATTTTCCTTTTCCGATCATCATAAGGATAATTTTGAGATATTTAATTTTGAGACTTCAAATTGGCAAACCAATCATAATAACGAAAAGAAGATGGATATAACAAAATTGATAAGAACAAGTCATTTAAATGTAGAAGAAAGGGGTGAAATAAACAAATTATGTAAACAATTTTCTGATATTTTTTATAAGGAAGATGAGAAACTCACTTTTTCAAATACGATAAAGCATGAAATAAGAACAACGGACGAAATCCCGATCCATTCTAAGTCATACAGGTATCCGTTTGCTCATAAACAAGAAATTCAGAAGCAAATCAATAAAATGTTGGACGACGGAATTATAAGACCAAGTAAAAGCCCATGGTCTAGTCCTATATTTATTGTTCCAAAAAAACAGGATGCTAGCGGTAAACAGAAATGGAGACTTGTAGTTGATTATAGAGCTGTTAATGCTAAAACAATTCCAGATAGATATCCCTTGCCAAATATTAACGATGTTTTGGATAAATTGGGGAGGTGTCAATATTTCACAACTCTGGATTTGGCTTCAGGATTTTATCAAATCCAGATTCACCCAAATTCCGTGGAGAAACAGCATTTTCAGTAGAACATGGACATTATGAATTCCTGCGTTTGCCAATGGGCATGAAATTCACCAAGTTCATTACAAAGGGTCATGGATAATGTTTTGGAGAATTGCAAGGTAAAATCTGTTTAGTCTATATGGACGATATCATAGTTTTTTCGGCAAACCTTACTGAACATATCTCAAATTTGAAAACATTGTTTCATAAACTACGACAGGCAAGATTCAAAATTCAATTAGACAAATCCGAATTTTTGCGGAAAGACGTCGAATTTTTGGGCCATGTAATTACTCCAGAAGGAATTCGACCGAATCCAAAGAAAATTGAGGCGATAAAAAATTTCCCATCCCTAAAACGGCTAAGAAATTAAATCATTTTAGGACTCCTGGGGTACTATCGTAGGTTCATACAAAATTTTGCAAAATTACAAAAATTTTTACAAACTGTCTAAAAGGGGCCAAAATTGTTCATAATTCTGAATTCAAAGAAAGCTTCGAATATTGTAAGAACATTTTATGTAATGAGCCCATTCTCCAGTTTCCTGATTTCAATAAAGAATTCATTCTAACAACAGACGCCTCTAAATTTGCATTGGGATGCGTCCTGAGTCAGGTAAAATTGGACAAGATTTGCCAGTTGCATACGCTTCCCGCACCTTGAATCCGGCGGAAATTAACTATAGTACTATAGAAAAGAGCTGTTAGCAATTGTTTATGGAACTAAACAATTTCGACCCTATCTGTATGGGAGGGAGTTCACAATTGTAACAGACCATGCTCCACTACAATGGTTATTTTCATTAAAAGAGCCTAATTCTAAATTGATGCGATGGAGATTAAAATTAGAAGAGTACACCTATAAAGTGATTTACAAAAAAGGAAAGCAAAATACTAATGCAGATGCATTATCGAGAATTGAAATAAACGTTCTTGAAAATGAATCAGTGATTGTTCATCCAGATGAAAGTCTTGATGATATAACTTGTATATCCGATTCAGGCGAGCACAATGTTCAACTGCATGATTTAGATCAACTTTCTGATATATTTGACCCTACTGAAATGAGCGACAATCGCATACTAGTACATGCAGATGTTCACGTTAATCCATCAGAATATAACGAAACAATTCACACCGCGGAAGAGAACCCTATACAGGAATTACCCATTACGGAAAACCCTGTAAATAATTATCTAAACCAAATAATTTTTGTTCAGAAAAACGGTGGTGCTTATAACGTAGCGTATTCAAAACCGTTCGCTAATAAAACAAGAAAACAGGTCAGATTAACGGAAAATTATAAAGATGAGGTAATTAAATTTTGTAAAGAGCATTTAGATCCCGAAAAGTTATATTGTATTTTTGTGAAAGAGTCAGACACAGATTTTGTCAGTAATCTTTGCGCTATTATGAAAAATATGTTCAAAAGTAATTCGTTTAAGCTGTATATTTCGAATAAATTTTTGAAGGATGTAGAGGACAAAGATAAGCAAAGAGACATCTTATCCTATCATCATACCAAAACTTGCCACCGAGGTATAAACGAAACAATTAACGCCCTAAAACAAAAATATTATTGGCCACACATGAAAAGGATGTGACTGACTTTATAAATGAGTGTGATATATGTCAATTAGCAAAATACGACAGAAATCCTCCTAAAATGAAATTCTCTACAACAATAACACCAAGAAACCGTTAGAATCCGTTTTTATGGATACTTTCCAAATTTATAACACAAAATTCCTAACAATATTGGACGTATTTTCAAAGTATGGACAAGCTTATATCTTAGAACCGGTGCTCAGCAAGCACAGTGTTTGAAAACATTTTAACATTTGTCACATTTCGGTATTCCAACTTCAATTACATGCGATAATGGGACGGAGTATAAAACCTCCATATTGATAGAATTTTGCAAACTCCATAATATACATTTACACTTCACTACACCGAGAAATTCAAACAGTAATGGACCAATCAATCGTTTTCATTCCACTTTGTTAGAACTCTTAAGGGTCCTAAAACTAAAAGAACCACAAACGCCGGTGAAACAATTAGTCCAATATGCTATATTAGGATATAATTCGGCGATTCACAGTGTTACCAAACAAAACCCATGGATGTGATAAATGGACATATTAAAGCCTTAGATCCATTCGATATCACGGATGAATTCATTATTAATCAATATGTTATTGATAGACGAAAGGTTGAAAACGATATATGAAAATATTTTCGAGCAATCAACGCAAAAACGAAGCATATAAATAAGCAGAACGAAAATCGTGAAGATCGAAAAATATGAAGAACATCTGAAAGTTTTGTCAAAAGTAATGGAGCAAACAGAAATAAAATGAAACCTAGACACAGTAAGGTAATTGTGTCGCAAGATTTAAACAACAAAATCAGAACGTCATCTAATAAAACTATACACAAATCTCAAATGAAAAGACCAAAACGTAAAAAACAAATTTGTTTACAGGAAAATGTTCCGGACCTACATGGAATGCTTCTGATCTTGGAAATGTTTCTAAGACAAGTGAGCACTAATAATTATGAAATAACCCCCCTTAAGGCTCCCTTACTTCCTTTAAAGTTAGGTAATGCTAGAATTATTGAACAAAAGCATACATTTATTCATTTTGTAGAGATAGAACCGCTTTAGACAGCTAACATAGAACAGCATTTATTACAGGCCAAAACAATTTGGAACCGAACAATACAAGACCAATTCGACCCGATGAATCATTATAATATTTTGAAAACCCTCATTGATCAAGCGGATAATTTAATAATAAATTTGAAAACTAGATTGAATAATATTGCATTTCATAAAAGAAGTAAACGTGGTTTAATAAACGTAGTAGGAAAAGTTTCAAATGGTTATTTGGTACTTTAGATTCCGATGACGGCGAACGATATGATAGGGCGATAACAAAATTATTAGAAACCGAAAAGTCATTCGAAGACGAAATTTCTCTCAAGCATCATTGGCAGAAGACCTCATTGATAACTATAATTCCTCAATTTCAACCATAAATTCTAACCAACAAATCATAGCAGAACGAATAGCCAAGTTTGAAGAACAGCTGCAACAAACTGCGAATAATTATCATCTATTTTTCTCTACAGAAGCTACAATTAACTCAATCATATTTTATTGCCAAAACTTCATTACCTTTTTGGACAATCTTGAAAATGCCGTAATTTTTGCGAAACTCAACACCTTACATAGTGCAGTGGTGTCCGCTGAACAGCTGGAGCAAATGAACGAGTATTTGATAAAACTTTATGGAGAATCCAAAACATTGAATTTCGATAACATAATAAGTTATTATCACTTGGCTGGGTTGCAATTAAGCTTCACAAAAACGAAAATCATTTTGCCATTCATTTTCCAATTGTTAAAATAGATATTTTAGAGTTTTATAACCTCATACCTATTCCACTAAATAATGCCCTCATTATTCCGAGCCATCCTTATTTGGTACTTGGTACACACTTGGAGCAGCAGGAGGACTTCGAGTGCCCGGTAATAGAAGACATACATCTTTGTCGAGACAAACTTATTCCAAATCCAGACAAATGCATTCCAAAATTGATAAGAGAAGCTAACATCGCAGAGTGCAAAATTCTAAAAGTCGAAGTGGAGAAACAATTCTGAAGAGGGTGACCAACGAAATTGTACTCATTATACCTTCGAGTGAACCTCTGAAAATCAAGAAAAGATGTAACGTATCCGAATTTGATATTATCTCCACACCCTGTTTGATCAAAATACCTCAAGGATGTGAACTTCAGGCAGATGGTTTCATTTCATGAACAACACCCAATCAACAAGAGGTCAGCCAATTTTACTACCGCAATTCAAATTCGACAACATAACTTTTTCAACTATTGAAGAAACCGATATGGAACCATTACAATTAAAAACTTTAGACTTTGGGAAATAACGCAAATTCGCGAAAAAGCAAAACTTCTTGGAAAATCTAGGAAGGGACATTTTTATTTCATCGGTTGGAGCCTATTCGCAAGTCTGGCAGTCGTCGTATCGATTCTGGCTGCATATTTCTGGTTAAAGAAAGGAATGAAGGGAAAACTATTCCGGTGGAAATTGAAGATGAAAAACTGTTGAAAACAATAAAACGGTATTGTTTTCATCTTAAGAAGAAGGTTACGTCGACGACCCTACAAGCCGTGTCGTTGTGCCCGCAACACAACACCAGACGACACCGTTTTCCGGTAGCGCCTGGAATATGAGGATTCAGCACTTTCGTCGCTTCATCCAACATAATCTATATTTTAATTATTGTAATTCATTCTAATATTGGCAATCGGTAGAGACAGTTCGTTCCTTGTAATAAATAAAAGTTCTTTTTAAAAACGCTTCCGCTAATTCGGGAACCGTTACTCGTCTTATAACCTGGGTGACGGAGGTTTGAAGGAAAATGACAACGAAATTTTTATACTTTCTCTTTTAGAGCTGCAACTGTGTGTACGATTTGGAATTAAATTTTGTAAAACTGCTCAAACGGAAACGTTCCAACGTTCCAAAAGATTAAAAATTTTTCAATTGTCATTTTTTCTTTTAACCCACCGTTCAATTTTTTTAGTGTCACGTCATAATTTTCTAACTTACCTTATGACAGAACTTATTACAGAACGATAAATTTATTAACACACGCATCAAAGATACTTCTTATCATTATCAAAAATAGGATACAAAGAAAATCGAAAGGAGCTCGATGAAGATCAATTCCCGGGTTTAGACAGGGAATTGGTACAAGAGAAGCAATTTTAGCTTTAAGGGTACTTACGGAAAGAAGGCTAAATGTAAAACAGAAATACATTTATAACCTTTATTGACTTAGAAAGCTTTGACACTGTCAATTGGGCACTATTGATGAACTCTATGAATAAAGCACGAGATAGATTGGAGGGATAGACAGATAATAATGTTACTATACAAGAACAGGAGGCCTTAATAGAGGTGGGAGAACAGTATCAGAAAATAAGAAGAGGGTAAAACAAGGATGTTCATATCTCCCTATTTGTTCAATTTATTCGTGAAGAAATCATGGACAAGTATAAAAGAAACTCTAATGGTATAGCATAAATGGAGAAACTCTGCATAAGATTTGCAGATGATATTGCTTTAGTATCTGAATAGAAAAACAATGCAAAAATCCTTAATCACCCACAGCAAAAATATTACAGGAATATCAAATGAAAGTAAATGCAAATAAAACAAAAACAATGGTTGTGACTAAAGCAAAGAAATTCCCGTAGTGAAGTTGGGGTAAATAATAACCTAATAGAACAAGTCCAACAATTTAAGTACCTAGGAAATTGAATTACAAGCGATGGTAAATGTTCAATAGAAATCAGACAAAATAGCTATGGCAAAGGCATTTACGCAAACGACAGTTAGAAGGTGTTATTTCTCACCAACCCGGTGATAGGGTATAATTTTGAAAATCCTCTGAAAAGTAAGTCACGGCGGGACCAAGATCGAACCCGGACCTCAGCTTTACAGCGCTATTGCTCTACCATTAAGCTACCCCGACTATGACTTATTTTCATTTCCGGCTAACTTGTTAACATTAATCTTGGACTTCATCACGAAAGCCATGCAAGAGAATCAATTGCTGAAACTTCCGTCTGCGTAATCCAGCTAATCGTGAATTGATGTTAGAAGGTGTTATTTCTCACCAACCCGGTGATAGGTATAATTTTGAAAATCCTCTGAAAAGTAAGTCACGGCAGGAGGGAATCGAACGGACGCCAGCTTTCGCGCTATTGCTCTACCATTAAGCTACCCCAAACTATCTTATTTTCAATTTTTTCCGGCTAACTTGTTACTTTGATAATCTTGGACTTCATCACAGAAAGCCATGCAAAGAGAATCAATTTAACTGAAACATGCTCTGCGTAATCAACGCTAATCGTGAATTGATGTTGAAAGTGTTGTTCTCACCAACCCGTTGATAGGGTATAATTTTGAAATCCTCTGAAAAGTAAGTCACGGCGGGACAATCGAACCCGGACCTCCAGCTTTACGCGCTATTGCTCTACCATTAAGCTAGACTATGACATTTTCAATTTTTCGGCTTAACTTGTGCTTTATAATCTTGGACTTCATCACGAAAGCCATGCAAGAGAATCAATTTAACTGAAACATTCGGCTCGCGTAATCAACGCTAATCGTGAATTGATGTTAGAAGGTGTTATTTCTACCAACCGGTGATAGGGTATAATTTTGAAATCCTCTGAAAATAAGTCACACGGACCAGGAGTCGAACGGACACCAGCTTTACGCGCTATTGCTCTACCATTAAAGCTACCCCGACTGACTTATTTTTCAATTTCCGGCCAAGATTATCAAGTTAACAAGTTAGCCGGAAAAAATGAAATATAAGTCTAATCGGGTAATGTGAGACAATAACATATGTGTTCATTCAGTCTGTTTACTCAGAAGGATTTTTCAAAGTATGCCCTGTAAATAACACCTTCAACATCAATTAGTGACAGTTACCGCAAAACCTCAAAATTGATGCATGACTTTGCTAGTCAAATTCAAATTGTAAATGAAAAATGGTCATGGTCAGGAAACAATGTGGCGAAACAACTCTTTTTAACAAGGTCAGAAGCCCAGTCCTTTCATGACAGTTTCAAGGCCTGCCTATCACCGGGTTGTGAAATAACACCTTCTGCGTCAATTCACGATTAGCGTTAGTTGCAGAGCCAACGTTTCAACAAATTGATTTGCTGCATAACTTTCTGTATGAAGTCAAGATAACTCCAGAGTTGGAAATTATGGAAAAATTGAAAATGAGTCATGGTCGGGAGGTAGCACAATAATGAAACAATAGCGCGTAGCTGGGGTCGGAGTTGTCAGTACCGTAACACTTTTTGAAGATTTTCAAGGTACCTATCGTGAAAATCTTCTGTAATTACGATTGCTGTCAGTTACGCGAAACAACGTTTCAATTAAATTGATTCTCTTGCATGGCTTTTCTGTGATGAAGTCAAGATATCAGAGATTATTTGGTAACCGGAAGAAATGAAAATGGTCATAGTCGAATAACTTTAATAATGAAACAATAGCACGTAAGGAGTCAGGATCGATTCCCATCCGTTTACTTTCAGAAGGATTTTTCAAACATTTATTGACCTGAAGCAAAAAACTAAATATAAATATGAGAAAAATTTTTGTCAAATGCTATGTGAGTATCTTATTGTATGGTTGTGAAACATGGACCATCAACGAACAAGACAAAAGAAGTTGGAAGCCATGAAATGTGGATATGGAGAAGAATGTGAAAATCAGTTGGACAGAAAGGAAAAGTAACAATAGATGTATTAAACCAAGTAGGAGAAAAAGATTATATTAAACACAATAAAAGAAAGCGGAAAAATGTTTGGTCACCTACTTAGGCATAATTTGTTTTATGACAAATATATTTGAAGGACGAATAAATGGTTACAAGGAAGAGGCAGACCGAGAAGGCATATATAGAAGAAATGATTAAACAAGCTGACTGTAACCGATATATGACATAAAAGACTGGCTTTTAACAGAAAGAATGGCGAACCAGATTTGCAACGACAAGGCAAGGCCTTTAGTAGAAGAAGAAGAAAAAGAAGACCTTATGACGATAAATGTCCAAAACGTGTTGTTCATAGAATATTATTTTATTGGAATCCATTAGAATATTATCGACCAATACCCATAAATCAACAAATTTAAATGAAAATGAATACAAAATATTCCCTCATTCATATAGAAATACTTTCGGTTGTAATTCAAAACCATGATGAGCACTCGAACGAAGTAACATTTGGATTCATTTCGAGAAACGACCTGGCGATCAAGCAAAATGTAATCATTGTTCAAGTTTCTTTTCAACCAAAGGCGGGTCACGGCAAACTTGAGACGTCATTTGCATTGTAAACATCCCATCGAATTAGAAGAGAAACGAAATTCCATTGATGGAAATATGTTTTAAAAATTGATAAGGATAAAATATCGGTAGTGGACAAACCTCTGCTCAACATCATCAGTGACTCAACTCTCCGGTTGCATCAACCGAAAAATACTTTCAACAAAGATTTACCGATGATAATTCATTTTTCATAGACCTTTGCCTCAAAATAAAACAACCGAATTAGATTTTCAATTACTTAGAATGATAAATAATTCGAAAACAAAAATTTCATAAATTCGTGAAAATGTTGAATCCTTCATATAATTTACCGTCACGTAAAACAATATCTAGTACATTGTTGCCATTGTTTTACAATAAAGTTGCTCAGAAAGTTGAGAACATCTAGATATGGCTTTGCATATATCCGTATATGATGGATGGACTTCTTTGGTAATGATAATTATATTGCTATCACTGTTCACTTCATTGAAGATATTGCCGATAAATGTGACTGAAATCGTGCTGGTAGATTGTTTTCGTTATTATTATAGGTTTGTATACGTTATTATATCAAGTTGTATATTGTATATACGGTTGTATACCGTTATATTACGGTCGCGTGACTGTGACAATGCACCGACGGTCCGTGCGTTTGTGTGTATGTACGCGAAGGACGTGACCTCGATAACGGCGGAATTTGGGAAAATCCGGATTTTCGGGGCGGGATCGGGAGACGAGGTCTATTTGTTCAAGTTCGAAAACAGGCCGGATCGGTCGTTCGGCCGTCGAGATATCGACAGGGCCGCCTTTTTTTAATTTTTCCGACGTCGCTATTTGGGTAGGGGGTCGGAAGGGGCTCGGCCGATCCGGGAAGAACGGTATTTTATCGTGGTAGGTATTTTTCGCGCTCTCAAACCCGAAACTTAATACGACTTTTGCGAAAACCGAAAATCGTCGATTTTCGCGAAACTTTCAAAATTCGCATCTCGAAAAGTAAGCGGGATAGGAGAACGCGGTTTGCGTTTTCGAAAAGGGCGTCGGCGGCTCTTCTTTTCCCCTTCTACGCGACCGCGTAGCTGCCGCCCTTCCGGCCGTAAAAATTCGCAAACGCGAAAATTTTCGTTTTCCCCCATCTCGAAGGCGGTAGCTCCGGACGACGCGACGATCTTCTAGAGGTCGTTTCCGAACGACGCGACGCGTCTTTCGCTAGAAGGTGCGGAAACGCTGGACCTATCGTTATCGAAATGGAAAAAATCGGGTTACGCGAATCGATTTTTCGGGGCGCCCTTCGCTCCGAAAAATTCCGATTCCTTTCGAATAGACGATAAACGGGCTCTTTTCCCTCGATACGTCGCGGACGTACGATCTACCGATTTCGGAAAAAATTTCGAAACTAAACCGTTCCGATCGCGAACGCGTTTCCTTCCGTAATATCTCCGCTATCGCGTCGCCCGTCGAATCACCGCTTACGCGAAAATATTTGAAAAAAAAAAAACTACGTTTTGTCGAAAGAACGCGAGGCCCCGAGTAAAGCCGTTTACGAGAAAACTACAAAATATCGAGAAAAATCGACAAATTTCCCTCGTGTGCCGAACCTATACGATCGCTCCGGAAAGTTCCGAACGAACGTCGACCGATCTAGCAGGCCCGGCATTCGAACGTCAAATCGCGACGTGCCGATCGAAAGAAACGATCGATTTCTTAAGATTCGCCTCTGGACGACGACGATGGCGTTTGTATAAACATTAAATATAACCTCACATTTATTTCGGTTCTTTTCAGACAATTTGTTATTATAATTAATTACACATAATCGACACGAATAATGGAAGGTGCAAAATCTGATGATTATCATTAATATCGGGAAGATGATGCCGAGTTGTTAAACGAAAATTAAAAATTGACGGTTACTCGTGTGTACTAACTTCGAGGAGCAAAAACGACCAAAGAGCAACGATGGAAAGTCGACGTGGAAAAGAACGTTAGGCGTTTGAAAAGTTTGTATTTTTGATAAATCTCCTCCCCGTTTTTCTCATCGACACCACCTACCACCGTGTATATCGGATTTGCTTTCAGGTTAAATTTGAGAATCCATTGGGACAATAACAAGATGATTCATCGGGAAAAGAAGACGATGACGACGACAATGAATAAACAATAATGATTAATCCCGAACAAATTGCGTCCGTTTGTTTTTATTCGAGTAACTGGCCATTATAAACTTGACTCGATCCATTATGAAATGTGTTCATTTTTCGGTTGTGGTGATAAGAGATGATCTTCCATTTACGTGCGAGGAATCGCCTACTTCCGACTTTGTGTATTGTTGGTTGCCTCATTGCCTATTAATATCAAGTTCAACTCATCCAATTGCACAAATCATCCATCAAAATTTACAACCGTATATCATCGCTGTGGTTTACACAGAATAAGATAATGACAAAAAGATGAACTCTCAACAAATTTACAACTATTCGATTCCTTTTATAAAAATTTAAACCAATATTTCATGAAGAAAAATTAAAACATTGAATCCCAAAAAGATATAGTTCGTAGCATACAAAATAAATGAAACAGAATTTGCTTTCAATATATGTCAATTGTGCATGGAAACTAATTCAAATTTCGAAACGTGTCTTCGATTAAAACATCAGATATCATATACACACCATAATTTACAACCGTATATCATCGCTGTGGTTTCTAAGCCAAGATTACAAAGAAAAAATTCTCAGAAAATAATAAATTTACAACTAATTTCTTCGATTCCTTTTATACAAAATAAACATAGGAGTAAAACACTCTTCTTTTAATGGACTATTATAATCGATCAACAAAATTTAATCCCGGAAAAATATCGTTCGCAGCAAAAAATGAAACAAAAATTAATTTCGGTATGAATTGTACTTGAAAACAATTTGAAATTTAGAAACGCGTTTTAATGAAAACATCAGATATCATATTGTGCAACACATCGTGCCTCCTTTACAACCGTATATCATCGCTGTGGTTCGTCGAGCACAGCCAAAATGACAAAGAAAAAGGATAATATTGAAATTGTAAGAAAAAGAAAAGATTTCTTTTAACGGTGTACGTTACAACAGTATATCATCCTCGCTTCGGTTCGAGCAAAGCCAAAATGACTGACGTCATAAAAAATTCAAATTAACATCAGTACACTTCAAAATCTTATATTCCAGCTACACGCTTTCACCCGTGACATTCACATCGAAAGTGGAGGACCGCATTACAACCGTATATTCTCTAAATTTTCGTAACGCTTTTCGTGACATTAAAGAAAATTCGATACGCCCTCGCGTAAGGTTACTGTTGCGGCCTAAGGCTACTCGGGGCCCGAAGGGCCCGCAACCGGAGGGGCCGAAGGCCCCCACCAGCCGAAGGGCCGGCAGTCAGGTCGCCAAGCAAGCAGGCTCAATCTGAAAAAACATACAGTACAAAATTTGTCGAATGAATTAAAAAGAGTCTTATCTTGGTGGAATTTAGAAAAAAAAATGCGCTGCCGTAACTGATAATGCAGCAAATATTAAAGCAGCAGTTCGACTATGCTCTTGGAATCATCTTTCTTGTTACGCGCATACGTTGAATCTTGTAATACAAACATCGCTCAGGAAGTGGCAGAAATTCAAACAAAAATAAAGAATATCGTCACGTATTTCAAAAATCCATTAGCGATGGCTAAATTAAAAGAAGTCGAAAAACAGATGGGTTATGAAGAACTCACTTTTAAACAAGATTGCCCGACCCGCTGGAATTATACCTTTGATATGTTCTGTAGAGTTCTAAAAATTCGAGAACCTTTAATTTCGACATTGGCGCTGATTAATTTTGAATATGAGTATCCAACTCAAGAAGAATGGTCCATCTTGCAATATACATGCAAAGCCCTCGAGATGTTTTCAGAAGTACCACAGGAATTAAGTGCCGAAAAAATGTCACCTTATCAAAATTAATAATAATAAGTCATGCTTTAATCGAACATTGTCAAAAGTTAAAATTACATCCACATCTGCCACATACCATTGAAAGATTTCTCATGACAATGGAACAGCAACTAATTAAAAAATTTCAAAATATTATGGAAAATTTATTAGCTCAAACTACTTTCCTAGATCCACGATTTAAACAAGAAGGTTTCAACGAGAATATCCAACTATATGAAACAACAAAAAATTCTCTGTTAGAATTGGACCAATCAATGAATACAGTTGATGAAATCGTTGATGACAAACCAATCGTCATCGAAAATATTGTAATAGACAAGGACAATAGTAGTAGGACTTCGGTTTGGGATGATTATGACAGAAAAACTCAATCACTACGAGAAAAAAAAAATCCTTCATCAGCAATTTTGGTTGAAATCGAAAGGTATATACAGGAACCGCTCCTCAGTCGGAAAACGGATCCCTTAATGTGGTGGTACGAGAGAAAAGCTTTATATCCGAAACTCTACAAAATAATGAAACAAAGGCTGTGTATAACAGCAACATTAGTTCCCTCGGAAAGAGTTTTTTCAAAAAGCGGCCAACTTATAAATGAACGGCGAACAAGATTGACTGATGGAAAAGTATCTAAACTATTGTTTCTAAACATGAATTCTAATTATCTTGACAATAGAATGTAATTCTTTATTCTTATCAATAAAAGACATGAAAATTTTCATCATTATTTCCCAATAACTTTGGTTTATCGATCACCTGTCCAAATCTTTTTCATATTTCTGACCAAAAATTTCAGTGACCTTAATCGAACTGCTTATTCAAACTGAGATACATGTAAGAATATCAATTAGGATTCACGTTATCGGTAAAAATTTTAAAAAATTATGGCTGTTTGGGGAAAAAGCACTTTTTCAATACCTATACTTTTCCGATTTTACTTGAATGCAACTTGTTTCAAAATTATATCTGGTTTTTGTTAACCCATTTCAGACTTATTTAACGATAAAAATTATTGAAATTTCAAACAAGGAATTAAAAACAAAATTTAACAGGAGATTCTAAATAAATGAAATCATGTAGAGAAATGAGAAATACCTTTTTATTTTCAAGTTTCAATTCAGATCAAATTTTACATGGGCGATGAAAACTCAGGCCATCGCTATAAGCCGCATGTGTTTGAGATGAACGCAGGACGCGACGCCCCGCTGAACGCCCGCTCGAGCGTGCACCAGCGTACCCTAAGGCCGGCCGCATACGCACGGGTATATTAATATGAAATTCGGATCGGTTACGTTAATAACGACACCGAACACGTTCAAAAATTTTCGTTTCGAATCATTTCATTGTCGCACATGGAGGGTTTATATGATATTTTGAAATATTAATTTATCGGACTCGTATTTATTGCGTTGGTAAGTATTATGATAAGGCACATCGAAAACAACGTCTTGTCTTTTTTTTTATTATTTTCCGATAACAAATACGCAATGGCAATTAGTTCTTCGTCATTCATCCCGATACGAAGGTCCGCTGTACGCTACTGAACTGCTTGAAGCCTATATTCATAATATAAACAACCGAACGTACACGTTCGTTGACACGTTGAATTTTTGAACGTGTTCGGTGTCTTTATTAACGTGTAATCGATCCGAAATTCATATTCAGATACCCGTGCGTGTGCGGCCGGCCTTAACCAAGATTTAATTGAGTTCATCATTAAAGACAATTGTTTTGACTCATTAATTCCTACATATATACCAATATTATTAAGCTAAAGAGTTTGTTTATTTGATTGTTTGTTTGATTGAACGCGCTAATCTCAGGAACTACTGGTCTGATTTGAAAAATTCTTTCAGTGCTAGAAAGCCTATTTATTGAGGAACGCTATAGGTATATCGTAAGTGAAGGATTGATTGTTGATTTTTAATGTTTTCGTTTCGTTGTTCGTGATAGATATCATAAACTGACAATATTTTTGGCCAACTGCACCAGAAGGCGGGTTATGTTTTACGAGAGAATTTATGTCGTATAATTGTTATTATGTTTTATTTTTTTTTATATACGGTTGTATAACCAGTATATTACGGTCCCGTTACAAATTCGAAAATGCCGTGCGTTTGTATGTGTGTACGCGAAAGGACGTGGGAGCGATTACGGGCGGACTTTCGAGAAAATCCGGATTTTCGGGCGCGGGATCGGGAGGCCGCGAGGTCTATTTGTTCAAGTTTGAAAATGGGCCGCATCGGTTGTTCGGCCGTCGAGGTATCGACGGCGCCGCCTTTTTTTTTCGCGAATTTTTTCTGACGTTCTCGGGGGGAATGGGGGGTCGAAACGGGGCTCGGCCGGTCCGCGAAGAACGGTATTTTATCGTGGGTATTTTTTCTCGCTCTCGAACCCGGGATGCGTTTTTTTGGCGAAAAACCGAAAATCGTCGATTTTCGCGAAATTTTCAAAAATTCACATCTCGACAAGTAAGTGGGATAGAAGAACGCGGTTTGCGTTTTCGAAAAGGGCGTCGGCGGCTCTTCGTTTTCGCCCTTCTACGCGATCGGTAGCTCCGCCCTTCTGGGGTAAAAATTCGCGAACGCGAAATTTTCGTTTTCCTTCATATCTCGGAGACGGTAGGTTGTACGACGCGACGATCTTCTAGGGTCGTTCTCGAACGACGCGACGCATCTTTCGCTAGAAGGTCCCGACACTCTAGGGCCTTTCGTAAAAGTAGAAAAAATCGGGTTACGCGAATCGATTTTCGGGGTGCCTCTTGCTCGAAAAATTCGGCCCTTTTTCGAATAGACGATAAACGCGATTTCGTTCCTTCTCCATACGTCGCGCCGGTACGATCTACCGATTTCCCGGAAAAAATTTCAAACTAAAGCGTCCCGCTCGAAAAGTTTCTTTTCGTAATATCTCCTATCGCGCCGCCTCTCAATTTCCGCCCCGCGAAAATATTCCAAAAAATTAACTACGTTTTGTCGAAAGACCGCGCGTTCGTTAATAAAGCCGTTTTCGAGAAAAACTCCAAAATATCGAGAAAAATCGACAAATTTCCCTTGTGTGCCGAAGCTATACGATTGCGGTCCGGAAAGTTCGAACGAACGTCGACCGATCGCAGGCCCGCATTAGAACGTCAAATCGCGACGTGACGATCGAACGAAACGATCGATTTTCTAAGGCCAACCGCACACGGGTGATTTCGGTGAAAGAAATTTCGATAATAGGTGGTCCATTATGTTTTCGTCATAAATTCTGTTAATCACCTAGCCTCGTCGCGAGGTTTCTCGGCTAGAACTGAACGTTGCGTTAAAAATTTTCGGGATTGAGATACGGGTTTATTTTCGTATTTCGATACCTTCAGCGGAATTTCCTTTTAAAGGGAACATGTCGGCCGTGGGCAATTTCGTGATATGGAAATCGTTGAATATTTTTTCGTATGTAATTTTGATTTGTATATCTAAATCGGACATTACATTGTTATTTTACAATTTCAAGTGGGCATATAGGTTGATTGCAATAATTGAAAACCGAAGGAATTGAATAAAAAGAATGAATGAAATTTTCTTTTGCGGAAATGTAGTTGACTTTGGAAAAATAGGGGTTTTTCAATTTGAAAAAATGGAGAATGAAAGGTTAATAGAATAAATATTTTAAAACACCCTCTCCTTAAAAATTTTGTCCTGCGTTTGCGGATCAATATTTATTGTACTATAAAAACTGGACCATTCAGAAACATTCGTATATTGCGGGTATAATAAAACGTTTCTGCCGAATTCGTTTTATCTAATTCAACGTTCGCAAATCCCGTTTTTGTCAGCTACTGAAAATTATCGGTTCAATCATATTTGCTGAATTTTTAAATATGAATGAAGCATATTATCAATATACTAATATAAATCCGTTTTACAGTTAAAATCGTAGGTTATTTTATTTTTCTGTTTAGATGGTTCATAGTAATATTATTATATTGATAAAAGACAACAGTTTTATAATTTTCACAAAATAAGTGAATATTTTCAAAATTAAATGGTTGAGGCTGCTGTTTGATGTAAATCCAAGTTCAATTTAAGAAAGATATTGCTCGTTTACGGAAATTCATTCACATTTCTTCATCTGATAAAGACCGAATATTTCAAAATGCAATCATAGTTATTTGAATATATCTGTATAAATCTTCACCTCATTAATTAAAAGAATATGTTGGTACCAGAACTCGATCAAACGAATAGTTATTATATCCATTTGTGAAGCTTCAAAACAATTCATATTAGGTTTATGATTGTGATAATTACTTCATAATTTGGTGCAGTTTTGAAAATTTTAATACGATCAGAATGAATATTCCATTTTCTTATACATTTTCGAAATCAATTGACAAAAAATTGTTTAATAATACTCAAATATAAAAGCATACGCCTGTGGAAGATATAAATGTGAAAAATTAAATGCCCCATTTATTCCTTTTAACGAAAGCACAACAGGTTACGTGCTTTTGTGAAAAAATCATCTAAATAATTTCAAGTGTTTAATCGTAATAAATAATTAATTCGGACCATTTATGATTAAAAGAATCGAAATAGATTTTGATTGGAATTATCAATTCCTTGTTCTATTCAATGTTCCTCGGGCCCATCACCGATTTCGTTTCGACAGGAACGAACGAAAAATTTCTCGTACAAGGGACAAGAAATTTGCTTCATTTCGTCTTTGAAAGGGCCCATATCTGTCAACGAACAAACCCTCGATAAAGATGTGGTCTCACTCTTTTGCCGATGCCTTTCGTGTCACAAGTACCGGTTTCGGGGATTATCAACGCCGCGGCCATCGTCTACGAGTTTGGAACTGAAATTTCATTCCGTTTAAGCGCGTTAATTATAACGCCGGGCCTGCGGTAATACCTCGGGCGGGGTTAGGTGATTAACATAAGTTATAGACCAAAAACATTCATGTGCTACCGAATCAACGAAATTTTGTTGATCAAATCACCTCCGTGTGCGGTTGGCCTAAGATTCGCCTCTGGACGACGACGACGATGGCGGTAATGCGGGAAATTCTCTGCGACCGGAAGAAAAAAATAAATGGGGTACGTCGTTATTATTATTATTATTAATTGATGTGGCCGACAAAGACAAACTTTCCGCTCGCGGAGACCGATTCTTCGATTCATCATCATTATTAGCGTTTGTATAAACATTAACATAACCTCACATTTATTTCGGTTTTTTCAGACGATTTGTTATCATTATTAATTAACATAATCGACACGAATAATGGAAGGAGCAAAACCTGATGATG
>JAIFOV010000615.1:0-64390 GCA_020654155.1 Novius pumilus
CCCAGGCACACCTACGAAGGACTCATCAGTATGGCTGATGTAGGTGTGCCCTGCCATATACGCTGGGAAAGCCCCGAGAATGGAATGCTGCGGAGACCTTTATAAGCCACGCCGTACAGATGTATTGCGACGGCGTTAGTCGCACGCGCCATCTGGCGGACGGTAGTCGAGGTCCCCACATGACTCCCTCCCCAGTAACGGACAGGATGGAACGGGACGATGAAGGGTTGCGGTGGTTTCCCCAGTGGTCGGTGGCACAGCCGGGTGATTTGCACCTAAGCTGAACTGTGCCACGGTACCGTGCGGCCGGGTGATTTGCACCTAATCAGAGCCGCGGCACCGCATGTCGTGACCTACCGGGGATCACGTCGGGGTCACCCATATAGGAGCTATGCATCCGCGATCCTATCGGATCACATAGCTCACAATGTGCGTTTCGTCCCAGGCACACCTACGAAGGACTCATCAGTATGGCTGATGTAGGTGTGCCCTGCCATATACGCTGGGGGAAAGCCCCGAGAGTGGAATGCTGCGGAGACCTTTATAAGCCACGCCGTACAGATGTATTGCGACGGCGTTAGTCGCACGCGCCATCTGGCGGACGGTAGTCGAGGTCGGTATAGTAACCAGTGGGATTGAGCTTGATGTACCCAAAAGAGATCTCTTTTGCTTTGTGCCTTGAGCAGACATAGCTGGAGGAGTCTTACTTGAGCTAGGCAAGATTAACAGAGGATTCTCTTTTGGAACTTGGGGATCTCCAGCGGGAGACTTCTTTGTAGTTTTTCCCTTCCCCTTACCCTTCCCAGATGACATATTTGACAATTTCTCAAGATCTGCCATTATATCTGGGGAGAGCATCTTCTTTCTCGATTCTCTAGTTATAGATGTCATTCCTGATGATTCAGGAACAGGAGATGCAGATGTAGGGATCACTAAAGGTGTTGATCCTGAGTCTTCTGTCTTATCACAGGTACAGTGGTCTCCATCCAGCAGACATCTCGGACAATTCATGATTTCTGATGTCTGCAATGCCGGCTCTTTGATGATTGGGAAAGTCTCTAACAGTGATTCACTGATATTAGAAGCTGACACACTGGAGACAAATCCCGCCGTAAGTTTCTCTGAACTTTCTTCTATCAGGGATTCACTATCCGCTGGTGCACTCTCTAATGCCCGTGAAACTCTTTTTGATCTAGAGGAACTCATATCATTTAGACTTCATTTCTCATTTCAAAACTGCTTAGATGACAAATTGAACCCTTAACTTCATTAAAAGAAGTCGTTCATATTTATAGACCGCAATTGAAACTCGAAAAAAAAAATTATTGCCTACTGTTGTGTGAACGCAACGTTAGTCTGAAATGGATTAAACAAATTTCTTAGGGTGTCGGTGTCCCGTAGGTTGTTTGGGCAGATTTCGATCCGAAATTCTTTGGTATCTCGGTCTATATAGCCCAGCAACCAACTCCCCTCAACAATTCGACCGCGATGGCATTTCCTTCTGCCGAACTTCATCTCGTTGACTTTTCCACCAAATGACCCTCGCCGCCGAGTTTCCCCTGTTTGAGCATATTCCCTATCCAACGTTATGGGATACTACCCTACGGTTGCTGAACCAGACGCGAACTGTCGCATCGGATATTTGTGACTGGTCGTCATCTGGGGCACATTCAAATTTTGTTCGTTCATAAGACATTTTGTGAACGAAACAGTACGTCATTAAGAGCGCTTTTCTGACACTTGCCTTCGCACACGACTCCTCCTGTGGGTCTGTGGGGGGGGGCTTACGTTGTCGGCTTCTGGGGTTGGCCGTACGTTGTCGGCCTCTGATTGATTTTTTCAAATTGTTCTTCTCAAGACCAGTCATTAACTCTTCTTAAGGGTGATATTCGATAACACTTCGATACCCTTGTATAAATGTTGAAATTCTGATGCCACGTTTTATATCAAACATCGTATTTTTACAAAGAGAAAATGATCTTAAACAGGAGCGTTACTTACTCTATTGACTGTATGGCCTTTCAATTGAAGCATATTGTACCGCTAATAAGAGGCGCAAATGGGATGTACTTCTTTAAAATCATTGCACTGAAGATCACGTTGGAATATATGTTTGTTTGTTTTTTTTTTGAACCGAGATACCTTTCTGTTTTTAGGTTATTGTGCAACAAACTGTATCGTGCCGCAAAATGTTGATAAAACGCACGGAAGCAATACAAAGAAAAATTACTACTTTTAGGTTGGTCATGTGAATGCGCATTTTCTTGTTCACTGGAAATAGACATTAAATCCGGTTTGGCACTTGAGAATTTGGTGAACGTTTGGCGTTCGTTTTTCATGTAACCTTCCAATTGGTTTGTTATTACACAGGATTTCAAATAATCAACAGCTTTGTCCACCTGTTCCGTAGCAAACGGGGATTCGAAAATAAAAACCATCGCATCCAACCATTCGTTCAAATCTTCAAATCTTGTACGGGTTATAAATACACCCATCATTTCCTTCATTAATCGTGCTTTTTCTTCCATATTCATATGATATTACCGACATTGACATTGCTTCGAAATTTAAAGGCATATGAATGTGAATGAATTCCTCTTACCCCGTTCAACATGTTTGTTAATCAAATTTCTGAGGGTGTCGGTATCCCGTAGATTGTTTTGGCAGATTTCGATCCGAAATTCTTTCGTATCTCGGTCTATCAGGCCCAGCAACCAACTCCCTTCAACAACTCGAGCGCGATGGTATTTCCTTCTGCCGAACTTCATCTCTTCAACTTGTACCAAATGACTCTCGCCGGCGAGTTTCCCGGATTGAGCATATTCCTATCCAACGTTATGGCGCCGCATACTTCCTACAGTAGCTGAACCAGTCGTTAATTGTCGCATTGGATATTTGCGACTGGTCGTCATCTGCGGCGCATTCAAATTTTGTTCGTTCATAAGACATTTTGTGAACGAAACTGTTCGTCATTAAGAGTGCTTTTCTGACACCTGCCTTTGCATCTTCGAACCATGTGCCTTTCGCACACGACTCTTTCACTAATTAAAAATACACGCAGTGTCGCGTCGTCATACAGAATACGCACCAATTTCATTAAGTTGAAAGGCCTTTGAGTATTCATATTTGTCCTTCGACTTTTAACTATCAATAAAACTATAATAATAAAATATAATATACCGATAAAAATGAATTATTAAAAAATAAGTATTAAATTAACCGATGTGTCTTATGAGTGAAAAGAAAGAAAATGCAGATAACTTACATTCAAACACACAACACTCATTTACAAACGAAACTTTTGCGGGAAAATAAGATAAAATGCCTTAGGTTTATCCGTGCACCCTTTTATTTCACACTCCGTTTAATCACAAATACGCAATTTCAACACAGCTTCTTTTTTGTTCTGTTCGTTACAAAAGTAAAAGTAAGGGGAGTAACACTATCGAAAACATGTGTTCTTTTACGGTTATTGCGAACCCAGATTAACGCCAATAGTACAATTAGGCCCTGTCTATAAACTAGGCCGCTTTTTTATCCTGATACTAGCGACCGCACTGCGTTCAGCTGGGACTCCATAGGATCGTCACCCTTCAACCAAGTGATCAGCAAACTGATCACCTGGGACCTTTCTTTCTCGGAAATAGTCCTTCGCCGGACGCCAGGTTGACTCGATTCGTTGGGTCTGGGTACCATCCTCAGCTGCATAAAAGAAAAAGTTTCACAAATTAATCTTTTCAATTACTGTTTCAAAACTCATCAACAAACCGATGTGCGATGTCGCTGTGGTTTACCACTCTGTGGGTATAACCATGATCCCCGAGGATCCGCCCAGGCGTCCGTGTGGACCTAAAACCACATATTTAATTATGAATACCATTTAAATTTCTGTTTTAACCTTCCTCGGTTCCTCAAATACTACACTAACTTAAAAAAAAAGTTGATGTAATTTATATAAATTAAATACAGATGTAATTATTTATAACATATATTTATTAAAATAAAAAAGACACAATTTATGACATTTGTTACTCTTGACAACATGAGAGGCACATAATTTCCGAATGTCTTGGACATATGGGTTTCTTACATTTTTTACATATTTTTGAAGTTTTGACATCTTTTGATGACGGACATACATAACACCTTTTTCTTTTATTACAACTATGTGCACTGGAAGTAGCTGTTGTTTCAGTAACACCTGTCTTCACTCGTTGTACTAATTCCAGCGATGCATTTGTCCGAGGAAGAGTTTTCCTACGCTCGATGTGATCATTGACCAATTCCATGCCCAGTTTTTCTAAAACAGACGTCTTTGTACTGTCCTCTTCTGTTTCCAATCAGGATTGGTATCACAATATAATACGTAAGCGTTGAAACATGAGATATCAATCATATTATAAAAGATAGCTACAGGCCACCTTCTTGTCATACGTTTGCAACTATAGGCCGAAACCATTTTGTCTAAAAAATCAACAGCCCCTTAGTTGCGTTATAGTCCATGATCATTTTAGGTTTTTCTGTTCTGACTCATGTATTTCAACCTTATTGTGGTTTGTACTCAATAAAGTTACGTTTTTGTTCTTTTTCGGAATATATGAGACAAGAACCATTTTTGAGTTGAATGCAAATGTGGATGAAAACACTGGTTTCTTCGTATCCAAAAGTTCTAACGGTATCTGTCGTTTATTTTTCCGTAAAGTTCCAAGAACGGTAAGTTTACGGTCTAAAAGTGTTTCAGCTAATTCATATGATGTAAAAAAATTATCACATGTCAGATTGTAGCCCTGTAAGCCTTCTGTCAGATCCAAAACAACGCGCATTCCTTGATTTTTTTCCGGCGCATTCCCTTGGAGTTTTCCGGTATAACATTGAATCGAACGAACATATCCTGTTTCACTATCACACAAAATCCAAAATTTTATGCCGTATTTACTCGGTTTACTTGGCATATATTGGCGAAAAGGACACCACCGACCTCTGAATGAAAGTAACTGTTCGTCAATTGTGATATTTGTATTCGGATTATAGTACATAGGCAATAGTGTCACCCATTCATCCCATATATCTCTTATAGCTGCTAATTTATCGCTCTGTCTCCTTGCTTCTCGATCCGAACTTTTATCAAAACGCAAAATGGCGGTAATTTTTTTGAACCGTTTTAGGGACATTGTTGCTCGAAATATAGGTCGTCCATAAACTTCAGACCACAAGCTGTCGAGACTTTCATCGTTAGACTTGAAAACGCCAGCAAATATAAGAAGACCTAGATATGCATCTAACTCTATTTCATCCATCGCATCCCATCCATTTCCAAACCGTGAAGATCCTTCTATGTTTGTTTGTTTCAAAACTATAGATTTTATGCGTTTGTTTATAAATAAATCAAAAGCGCTTCTAAATGTATTTATGCGATTAGAAGCATATCTGGTAATTCCTGGTGTAAGTTTTATTAGGTTTGCGCTGCCCAAACGACCTCTTCCTTCTAATGGAATTTTCGACCACACAAATTCACCATTTTTTGATCGCATTTCATTTTCACTAACACTATTATTGGTCATGTATCTTGAAAGAGGTACTTCATCGCTATTAGATTCGTCACTACTGCTTCCAATGTTCCAATTAGTTTGAATATTGTCCGTAGGATTTTCATCGGAATTATTCTCTGTTTCACTAATTATTTCATCTTCAGAACTTATATCGTAGTTTATAGATTGAGAAATCATGAAATCACTCAATTTACGAGCCATTGAAAAAAACAACCGAACGCAACGAGTAAAATAACTAATGAAACAAAAGACTGTCAACGTTTGTAAGAGGTCGACGAAAGTAATATGATTCTACCCACTTAGAAACAATATTTCTAAGATTACCATGAACAATGAATCGCTTAGTAACTTGGGTATAATTGATATTTAGCAATTATAAAAATGTTCTTAGAAGCTGTGTGTTTGAATCAAAGCATTGCACTCCACAAAAGCCAGGTATTTCTGACCCAAGCATTTTTTTCATACTCGGGTCAAAATGACCCGAGGATCCTAAGAGGTGAAAATATGTATTTCCTTATTTTAGCAGACGTCACCAGAAATTCTCAATACTCATGTATAATAAATGCATAATTAATAATTGTCACGAAGTCGTTTTGAAATCTATTAAATATTACAACTTTTTTTCTAAATTAAATTTTAGTTTCGGGTCAATATGACCCGAAGAACCGAGGAAGGTTAAACATTGAATCCACTGGTTTTAAGGAGGAGTTAAATATGTTTAGTTTTACCTGTGGCGACATGTTCCTGGATGGCTGCCAGCAATGTTGGTGCATCCCTCGACGCTACAATAAGCCTAACGACATCAGCGCGGCCGTCCTCGATCATCCCCAACACCCAATGCCCTTTCACCATGCGTCCTCGATGGTACTTCCGCTTCCCAAACTATGCCTCATCTATCTCCCCGAGAGGTAGGGGATTGTGCAGATAAAAGTCTATTACCACCTCACAGCAGTAACAATTCCTGTAAAATATATATTAAAATAAATTGAATAACGATAAAGTATGTCTTACCAAGCGACGAGCGTTTCAGAGCTTAGCTGAGTGTTCGTCATATCATGCCAGGAGTTAGTGCGACATCAACTGGAACGACGTAATTTTCAACATAAACCGTGAACTGCCTATCGTCAGAAATGAAAAGGCAGTTGGCTGGGTAGTCTTCGAGCATATACCCGAAGTCTCTTGGAGCAATTGGACTCAGACGGAATTGTTGTCCAATATGTTGTTTGGGAGCTCTAGTTGGTGTGATTTGCTCCCGTGGTCGTTGCCCGTTCGGGTTCAACTTGCTGTGGTGGTTGACCCTATGGTGCCGCACTTTGTGTTGCTGTTGGATAGGATTAGGATAAGATTGGCCACTCAGTTCTGTAAGGTGTTGCTGACACAGTTCACAATTCAATTTTTTTAACACTTAATTAACCACATAACCTGCTACATATGCTGGAGCCGGATGCTCATAGCTTTCTTCATCGAAAATTTCTTCCAAATCTTCAGCAAGATGGAAAGGGTCACGGCAATAACGATGAGGGCTGGCTTCACTGCTTCTTCAAAATGAGTGTAGAACCGTGGCTATCCGTATCGATGTGTTCATTTATGAACGTTTGAAGATCACTTAAGACAAAAACATCATCTACTTCACAATTTGATCCAGCACACATCTTGTACCGTGCGGCCTTATGACGGCAAGTTCACCACCTTCAAATCAAGGTTCAACATGAGGTGGGTTGTGATGTTCCTCATTGACTCAATAGTCTCCAGAAGACCATTTTGATAAGATAGATGAACGGTTATGATTCTTTCAGTCCCTTTACATTTGTCCAGAACCTCTTCTGAAATTTCATTCCAATAACTTTTTTTTTAGATTATTACTCTTATGAGGCCGCGCTGCCTTGTTGCCACGACATGTATTTCACTTTCGTTAGGGCTTCTCCTTTTGGTTGTATGTGATTTTTTGCTAGCTAATTAATTCTGAAAATTGATTGATTAAGTTCCAGAAGCTTCTTATAATTTCACCATTTCGCAACCATGTTGTCCAATGACATACATTCGGGAGCAATAAAGTTGTTACTCACTGATCAACGTCATGTTCATACACGAATATAATGCAATAATAGCGTATAAATAAACCCAACTCGAACGGCATACATTCGTTACAATCGATTGCCTATCGATTCAAAATTTTGACATCAATAGAATTTTTCTGTGAAAAAAAAATTGCTCTACTTTCGCTTTCTTTTCCGTTATTGGTATCATACAATGATAAGATGATGTCCCTTTGACACTTAAAGCCTATGTGAATCTAGTTTCGCCACCGGGGAGGCTGTATTTTAATGTGCGTACAATCTAGAGCGTCAATGCACTTTGGAAAGTTCGATATGTTAAAAAAACCTTCTTTACTTTGTTGATCTCATTTCCGCATGGCATTTGAGATAAAACGGCTCGCCGTAGAGCCATCCACTCCTAGGAAATCTCCAGTGGCTTGTAAAACCATCCCAGTTGCTAAAAACCGAACAGTCGCCAACACTTCAAACTCTTTCAATATATTTCCACACTTCTAAGATCTTGCTGAGAGTTTTGTCCTCATTAGATTTAGGCGATATATCTCGTTTGTATGAGTTTCCCCTGGATCTGGTCTACTACATTAAAGCTTTATAACTTTATTTACGTGATAATAATCAATCTAGAAAGTAGGAACTTTTATGGCAAGTCGATGTTAATCTTACAAATTCGCAAAAGTAAAAATGGTTTTTTTCGCGATTGATCTCTCATAGAAAAAGAGTTGAATTAGGAATTTATAGTTCTTGAAAAAATTTGTCGATTGGATGCGGGAAAAAAGTTTTTAAATTTTTCAATAACTATTTCTTTTGTGAATTTGATGATGATATCTTAGTTATAGGTTAACGTTAGAACATTTTATTTATGTAATGTATTTTTTAAGAATTATTTCGTTTTTTGGATGTAACAGGTTGATTATAATTTTCAAAGATTTATTGTTGAACGTTTCAATGGAGACTCACATCTTCATCAGCAGGACGAAATGGAATAACCTTGAAATTTTACATTAATAAATATTAAATATAATTCTAAAATTTTCTAAGGTGACAAATCGGCCGGACACGAAAAGGCCAGTTGAGAAATAGATTTGTCGGAGTTGCTTATGCAATATCATAAAGCAACTCTGACACTTCTTTTCCAGCTCTATGAATAATCGTCATTTTGTCATTCCACTATACACGACTTGTATCACAAAACAACATTTAATAAACGTTTGGTACTAGTTATTTTAAGCGAAAAATTTTAATAACTTTCTGAAATATTAGGTGTTTTTGGGAAGAAGCACTTTCGGTAAAATCTATCTTCCTCACCGAGGATTTATCGTAAAATAATTTTATGAAGCTCAATCTCTCCAACCGGCCTTGATCTCACGGAAGATTTTTGCCCAAGTAACCTTTCTTCATTATCAATACCGAAAAAATCTCGAAGACACGTAATTGGAAGAATTGGTAGTCTAAAACAAATTGTAAGTACAATCCTTTCTTCTTCAACACCGTTTTTCACGGATTTAGCGATGAGGGCAATATATTGCAACATGTAAATTCGCTTATTCCTTTGATACGGTTGACAAATTTAGTGAAATAGATTTCCGAGCTATTGCAAGGCAACTGACGGTTCCCCATAGCCCCGAGCAAAACGGTGTAGCGGAAAGAAAAAAATCGAACACTCCTAAGAAATGGCCAGATTTGTGTCGATTGAATCCGAGTTTCAATCTTTTTTTGAGCCGGGGCCCTGCATGAAGTATGGACCGGAAGGCTCCCATCTTGAGCCGTCTTAGAGTGTTCGATTCGAAAGTTGTGAATTTAGATAGAGAACCTGATAAGAAGAGCAAATTCGAATCCAGGTGAAGATATGGGATTTTCGTTGGGTATGAAAACGATCGAAAAGGATATCGAATTTGGTCCCGTCGGGATGAAAATATTCATAAATATAAGGGGTCAGATTTGACTAAAAAGGAAAAAGAACGACCACTATTGAAAACGTTTTCCCAAACACCAAAAGCGACCATAAAGACGGAAAGATGGAGTCGAAGTTATGTCGGTTATCGACCCTGACAAAACAGAACACGAAGAAGAAGATTCAGGCCAAGGCAAAAAGGAACATTCATTTTCCCATATGACCAGGCGACCTAGACTATCGAGAACAGGTTGTCGTGGAAGACCCCAGAAGCAGTTGCTGAAGAAATAGGGTCAAAGGTCATGTTATCAGAAATTCCAATGAAGCTTGCATTGCGTTCGTCGACAGTTGGAATTGATGAAGAAATACCATCAATCCTGAAGTCTCGTTGACTTAGTCAATGGTTGATAAGCCAAAAGACTGATGGATACAGTACTAAGAGAATTGCAGGCCAAAAGAGCAATAGCGTTATTCGTAACAAAGCAAAAGAAATGCCGTCTCAATTGAAAGAAGGCAAGCACGTTTACTAAGTGAATCGCTATATGGCCTCAAACAAACCGAGCTCAGCTGGAATCTGATGTTGCATGAAACCCTAACGCAATTAGACTCATCGTATATTATCTCGACTCAATGGAAGAAATGACCATAGTCATAATTGATGTTTATGACATTTTGATACTCAAAGAGCCGAAATAATATCCATCTCATCGAAGACCTTGGATCGCACTTTAGTTATACCTTTGAAATTACCGAAATCGGAAGATCCGACATCCCTAGTTAGTTATAGTCCTGGACCTCTGAAACTTGCACACTTTAATTAAGAATTTTCCTCTATGTAAAAAATATTTGTAATTGTACCCTTCAACCTATAAAGACTACGCCCTAGTGGATTTTGCGAAATTCTCCATCTTTAATTGATTCTGTTAATGAGAGTTATGTTGAGTTGGGGAACTGCTATCCTGATCAGAATTATGTATTATTTGTGCAGCGCTGAATTGTAGATCAGATTCGTGAGGAACACTCAATGAAAGTTTTGAAAGTCATACCGGTTGTTGCATTGGCACAGTAGGATGGATTTTTTTAGCTGTTCACTATAACTTGATATAGTCGCACAATATTCACATTTTGCCTTGTGTCTACTAATTATGGCATAATGCTTCCAAATTTCACTTTTTTGTGGCTAATTCCGTCATTATTCAAAAACTTATTAAAAAAAGTGTAACACCAATTAATCAAGCTTCCCATGACCGATATGTCGTCATAATACTGCTGAATTACTGGCTCATAAATGGGAGTTCCTTGAATTAAAGTTGGTAAGCTCAAGGTAAGCAAAGTTATAATTGTGCTCTATCATATCCCAGAATTCAATATTTGTTGATGAAACAATTTCTGCATATGCCGTTGCACGTTCTTCATGGTTGACACTATTACTATTTACTGCATTAGGCTGGGCGCATACATACGGTTTTCGCATTCGCTTTCCGAAGCGAAATTTCGAATCGAATTTTCCGTGAACAAGGCGCATACGTTCGGTTTTTTATATTCTGAGTATAGGCTTCAAGCAGTTCAGTAGCGTACATCGGAGCTTCGTATCGGGATGAATGACGAAGAACTAATTGCGATTACGTATTTGTTATCGCAAAGTAGTAAAAAAAAGAGACGACGTTGTTTTCGATGTGCCGTATCATAATACTTACCAACACAATAGATTGCTATTTCAAAATATCGTATAAACCAAACCCTCCAAGCGCGACAATGAAATTACTCCGAACGGAAATTTTCGAACATGTGCCGGTATCTCATTTAAAATGTTCGTGATTATATGCTCGGTTTTTCTCCGTATGAAATTCGATATGCTACGGCGAGATTCGAAAGCGAACGTTCGAATTTTGTTCCGAACGGAAAAAATCCATTCGGCGCTCATAGGGAACTACTTGTAATTGGTGCCTTTCTCGGTTTCCTGATCCAGAATTCCGATTAGTAAACCGAATGCGAAAACCGTATGTATGCGCCCAGCCTTAGCTGTGAATTTTATAGATACTCGCTGTATCATTTAGCAACAATAAAATATAGATGATATCCCATTTCTGATTTCGACAGTCAAGCCAACTGACATCGGACGAGGTTACTATAAGGATTCTCACAAGAGCCTTCAAACTTTGTTCATAAAGAATTCTTTCTATATTGAGCTCCAACACCTTGTTTCACTTCACTACTTGTTTGAAAGTATCTTTGCACAGTAAATGAATGATAACGTGCTTCTGTAGACGATGTAAGGTGTTGCCGACACAGTTCACAATTCAATTTTTTCAACACTTAGGCCCAAATTCAGAGACGTCACTCACCCTTCACTCAATCTACACTCAAATCGTCACTCGCCTAAGGGTGAGTGACGCTCAACCTCAATCTCGGTATTCATAAATAGTTGATTCTCACTTGGGGTTTGTGGATTCAATACAGGCGTGTAAAGGTATCTGCTTTGCGGATATGCACTAGCGCCTAAGAGTAGGCCTGTCAATCTACCATTTTCAAATTTTCCTTTCACTGCACTACTATTGAATATTCGGCTGTCATGGGCAGAACCTGGCCATCTAATTACAATATCGTAGATCTCATGGTTTGGTCCAGAAATAACCTGAACATTGAGGGACATCCATCCCTTCCTGTTAGGGAATGTTTCAGCCGTAGGTCCTCCAGGACTGCATATTTCAATGTGCGTTCCATCAATACATCCAATAACACCTGGGAATTGTGCTGTTTCATAAAACTTATTTCTAATCATTTTTCTATCATTTTCTGATTCGGGAAATTTCACATAACGAGGAAGATGCCTCGAAAGTAGTTCAGAGACCTCATTCACAATTCTACAGGCTGACGACTGGCTTATTGCCAAAAGATCACCCAAAGTTCTCTATAGAGAAAAAACTCATTAATAATACATTTTCTGAGGTTTTCAATACAATATCATACCTGGTAACTTCCAGTGGCATAAAACCTCAAAGCAATACACATTTTTATCAAAGGTGGGATTGGTAGTCCGCGACTTGTGTCCCTGGTGATAACTGGAAACACCATTGGCAACAAAAAGTTTTGAATGGTCTCCCTACAGAAACGGTATCTCTGATATAATTCGTTATTTGTATATATTTCTAGAGGGTTCTCGTTATCACGTAGCACTCGCCTAAAATGAAGACCATTGTGCGTTATACATGAGAGGAAATAATGGAAATGGTTATTCATTAATCATTTTCCTTTCGGCTTACCTTTTAATAGGCAAATAGGCGACATCGTCTTCCACATACCGGATAAACTTATAAAAATCGTCCATTACAAATATTTTCGATTTAAAACTAACAAAGAAACACGTCTTGCAAGTGCACCGTTTTTCGGTACTCATCCTTTTCGATATCTAAATATAATGGCGATTGTGTTTTGAATTCGAAATTTGGTTTTCCATAAATGAATTAAGAAACTATCTGAAATTCAGGTATGAGTAAAATTTCATTAAACCCTTTTTGTTAATAATAAGTATTCAAAATATCGGATAATTTTCTTGATAACTCATAGAAAGTTATTACGAAAAATATAAATCATATTATTGAAAAATATATACGTCATCATAAAAAGTTGGGTCGTATTTGAAAAAAGTTAGTTTACGATGATATTCAATGAATCAAGTTATTAATAAAACACATTGTTGGTATTTGCAGAAAAAATAAATTTAACCGTATTGAAATGCAACTCAAGCCTACGGTATCAAAACCTTATTTAAACCAATAAAAAATGAAACATCGAAATTTCTTCTTTATAATTTATTGAAAATTATTATGAAACATGTACACCAAAATATTAAAAAATAAATATTAATTTAAAATTAATTAAATTAATTAAAAATAAAAAAATTATTATAAATAACCTGAAAAAACATAAAAAATGAAGTTTTATGTTTTTATTCAAACTCAATATGAAGAAAGTTGTTTTCCGTCATAATGTAAGAAATTTTCAACCATATCTTTTTGGAATGTTGTAAAACATATAGCAATTCCATAACTTGTTCGTTTTTCAAGCAGCTCACGGTATATTTATCCTGAGGTATAACAAAAATAATTGAACAAACATATCGTCACTGTTTTTAATAATTTCGCTATGTGATTTTGACCTACTTTTCAGGAGACACAAAAAACAATTTTTTTCTTAGATATGATGTAGAATACATAAATTTTCTTCCAGTAATTATGATAATCTAGCATTTACATAGTTTTATAGTAGTTTTAATTAAGTAAATCGAAAAATAAACATTTTATTGACAGAAATCAGTTAATAGTGCACATAGCGATTTTTGATCTGGCCTTTTTTATGCGCCATGTGTATCAAGTCACAAAGCTGTTTTTAAACAGTATAATTTTAAAATGAATCTATCACCTTAAACGTTACATAGCGGTTTTATTTTAAGGAAATAAAAAAAAACTGAATTTTAGAAAATAATATAACTTTAATGAAGTTCCTGATAATTAGTAAATAACGGAACATCTCAAAATCAAATAGGTAAACACAATCACAATGGGGTTAGTATCAAGTTATGAAATTAAAGTAGGGAATCTAAATTAATGGCATGAAATATTTTGAAAAAATATTATTTTAAAAGGTATTTTATAATTTGCATACAAGTTAATATTGCAGTTTTATTTGGTAGGTACCTCAGTATTAAAAATAATCTAAAATAAAATACAAATCATATTTAAATAATAAGGAAATTAAGAAAACAAATTACTTTAATGAATTTTAGGTACTACATAGTAAAATGAAACAATTATTATTTAAATTTATTATATTTTATTCAGGTTTTCATTTAAAGGTAGGTGGGATAGATTAACATAAAGTTTTCTATATTCATTTAAATAGACATGAAACAATTAGGAACAGACATAAGAAAAAGATAAGTACTTGAACAATTACCATCACACATATTAGGAGAAAATAATTTAAAGTCAGGTAAGTTTTAATAAGGTAAGTAAGTATATAAAATGAATCTATTTTATGTTTATGGAAATTTAATCTTTGGGGGAGTCTTATGTCCAGCAGTGGGTGTCCTAAGGCTGACAATGATGTTGATGATGATTTTAATGGTTTAAGTTATCATAAAACAAATGATTATCCCGGTGCATATATTGTTTTAACTGTCAATTTTCTGCGGTCCAGTATAAAGTCTTGCGGGGTTTGAAACTACAGAATTATTTAGTTTTCTCTGTGGTAATTGGTCCCAATCAGCTGAATGACGTAATTTATATTTGACTTCACCATCAACATACAATAGTCCTCTGATGTCTGTCACTGTAGCATCGCCAGTTTTTCTACCCGGTCTTATACTTGAATAACCACCAGGCACGGCGTCATAATTTAAGAAAAATGTATAATCCAAATGATGAAGTCTGTAAGGCTGTGAAGGTCTTGCTTGTTGCATTCGAGAAACATAATCAGATGGACAATAAATAGGTGCTCTGAACTTTTTTTCTAATGTGGAATGGACGCTATCTACCTCCATCATTGTATGTCCCTTTTCTAGGATAATTTGTTCGATTGTTATTCCCATTTCTGTACTTAGGTTTGACAATGAATTGCATAGTATTTTATTTTTATTTTGGTAGGCACATCCGTCGGATATCAAAATGACTTTTTTGTACCTATTACATTGCTGTTTTATAAAATCAATTATACAACTAGTAATATTATTTGCAGTTACCCCCCCGTCACCCTCATGCCAGACGTACAAGTGAACATCTTTTGTATTTTTAATATGGAACGTGTAATTATGTACTGCTAACTTCATTTTGTAATATTGTTCTGAAACCAAAAGCTTTGGACATACTAGTACGCTTTGCATGTCCATGGAAACTACTACAACATTATCAGAGATTTGAGAAATGGCGGCAGCTTTGGCTTCAGAGGCCTCTTGTTTTTTTAAAATATGCAGTTGGTATAAATCTTCAGGAATATTACCTTGCTTGTAACCTACACAAGTGTCGCACTGGTCCTTACGGGGCTTGAAAATAGAAATCTTACTTGCTTTTAATATTTCTTGAAACTTCTTTCTTTTTACAGCGTACATGTTATTGCTCTGGCACCAAGAAGTGTAAATACCATGCATGTGGCTGAAGGATTCAAAAGATTCCTCGACGTAAATTCTGGAAGTGTTTGCTCTACAATAATGACTTGGTACTTTTGGTACACACTCCAACCATTTGCAAACAGATTCAGACTTTAGAGTTTTATTTATGCCTGTTTTTTTAGCAATCTTATCTACTTTTCGGATTGGTTTACTCTCCTGACTTTTATCTTTTTGATCTATTTCGGTGTTAGATCGTACCCAAAGCTGTAACGTGTCTTTCTTTAAATCAAAGGTAGTTAAAAACATTTCTCTGCAGACACGAAATTTAACACCATGCTCACCCGGTAAATAGCAATCGAAACCATAATTTTTTGTCCTTGATTTTGCTGAGGTTGTGCGACGACGTAAAACATTTCTTATCTGCACAAGTCCATTAATGTAAGATTTTTTGGCATCCCAGGACGGCAATTGCCAAAAATAATGAAAAATATCATCTCGCATTTCATCACTAATTGCGGCGCAAGAATAACTTCTGTCAGACGTTTGACCTGCTCCATGGTTACAAGTTTTTTCTTTAAGTTTTCTGCCAATTTTAGAAACCTCGATCAATTCTGCCTTCTCACAATTTTTGACCGTCTTGTAACCAGTATAGCTCTGTCCTAATAAGCGCTTGTTCGCATTTGCTCTCTGCTTGTACTTGCTAATAGTTGGTTCCTGTATGTCTGAGCTACGAGGAATTGGTTCTTGCACTAGAGCAATCGGTTCAAAACAACCAGTTGAATCGTTTAATTGATGCAATTCATAATTACTGGTGCTTGGATCTACATCTGGGATAGAGTATATCATTCGATTGTCTGCTGTTGTTATTGTCGTATTTGTTAAAGGTACGACACATGTGGGTACCATGTCAATAATATCATTAGGAGGTTGGTATGACTCATAGACAGACTCCGTAACTGTCGTGATCGTAACCGGTGAAAACAAGGTAGAAGATTCTTGTTCAAGTTCTCTTGCCAGCTGATCAATAGAGGGCTGATCTTCAGTGCATAATGCCACGAGTAGTTTGCTTCTTTTACTTAACGAGGTCATGGTTCGTCCTGAAAGGGCAGCGAAATAAAAGGTTAAAGTTTAAGCCAAATTAGGATATATTGTTACTTATTTAGTAGATAAATTGGTAGCTATGATAGTAAACTACGGTTAGAGTATTCTAGTTAGAAAAACATACAAAATTGCACTCATGAATTTGCAAGTAGAAATTAGAAACAAATTGGTGGGTTCAATAAACTAATAGAATTTAAGAAGCTAAAAAAACATTAACTTACCATGTAATTTACACTTTCTTCTCTATATCAATACAGATTTAACTTCTTTAAATATATTTATTTTAGTCAACTTTCACGCAACTGAATTAAAACGATCCAACCACAACAAACTTTCAAAGGATAATGGTCAATTTGTTCCGACAAAATCGCTATGTGCGTCGAGTTCGAGCGAAACAAGTCAAGACTTGCACGGAATATTTCGCTATGTACAGAAAATAACTTAGCGGGCGCAAATTAGACTCGTCGTAGTAGTAAACCAAATTCAGTCATGTGATTTATAACTAATAGCTAATTTTATAGGCGCATTGAATGTATGAACATCACATAGCGAATTTCATTAACTTTGTTAATAATTATTATTATTATAAGAATTTCTCAAAGCCGTTTTTACACCTTACGCGTATTGAAATAAGGACCAAAATGACATACAAAAAAAAAAAACGAAAAATTGCACATAGCGTTTTTAAAAAGCGCACCAACGATATTTAAAAGTGAAAGAATATAAACAGAAATTAAAATAAATGAAAATACTCAAAAATACTTAACATGTAGACTACGCGAAAATATATAATAAATAAATCTTAAAACCAACTTAACATAATTAATTTAAAGTGAGGAAAATGAAATATAATTAAAGATGAAATAAAGAAATCTGTCAAGACGAAAAATAAATTTGTTTTTAACAAACGAACGGAATGTTCACTTCTGAAGTTCTGAGAGGAGGAGATCGTTAATCCGATTCCTTAAATGAAATTTCTTTTCTGGAGTCAATTGCCGCATTTGAGGAAGAATACTCATCAAGTAATGGTAGTCCTCGCATTTTTCTACTTTATCATTTTTAGAAGATTCCAATTCCATAATTCTTAGTTTTTTCTTCTCTATGTCCAAGTATTCTTGCCGTATGTCGGCCGGTGTTTTTCGTTTTCTCGATGTTTTTCCCGAGACGTGTGTGCATGGCGACGCGGAACAGTTCTGCTCGTACGAAATTTGACCGTTTTCTTCTTCGGCTTGTTCTTGCGACAGATCACTTTCAGCAATCGGCTCTTCCTCCAGCAAACTTGTATCTAAATTGCTCTCGCTTAACGTGGGCAGCATTTCGTCTTTCATGAACGAAAGCAGTTGAAAATACTTCCATTTCATATCTGTCTGTATGGCCGCGTCACCTGATCGTGGATTTGGAATTTTTTTCAATTCTTTTCTATACGTGTCCTTTAAACTCTTCCATTTTTTCTTGACATCTGTAATTAGAGGTTATTTTTGTATTGATGGATTTTGTGTATGTATGTATGGTTTTTTTGTGCACCTCTCAGTGCCATTATGATTGCATAACATTTATGTTGCAGATTTCTTTCCACGGGATTGTCATTCAAAGCTCTTGGATATTCATTCAGACTTGGGAAAAGTACAATAGCGAAGTGTATTTACCAAACTTGTAAAATAATCTGGAAAGTGCTACTGGGCGTGCATATGCCGCAACCAACGGAAGAACATTTGTTGAATACAGGGTGATTTTTTTCGAGAGGAAAATATTTTGGGGGCTGATAGAGATGAACAAACTAAGCATTTTGAGATTAGGAACCCGGGTTCTAAAACCCTCGGTTTCAGACTTATCGGCGATTACAGATTGCACCTCAGAGGTCGGCAACCCAACTGGCGCTGGCCTGGGTGAACGCATTCGGCAGCCTAGCAGGAGGCACCGTCAACGTTAATTACTGGTTTTAGTCAAAGCTTGGTTTAATCGCACTGGCAGCGTCTTGAAAAACAATTACAGAACAGAAACACAAAAACAAAACAAAAGTGTCAAAACTTTAAACAGAGCTCCCTTGAATTTACAAAAATTGTTCGATGTGGCCACCATTCTCCTGCCAACACAAATTACACCGCCGTAACATCTCGGCGCGCACTTCACCAAGCAGCCCTGCAGCAGCCTTTTCCTGGATTTCGCCGGCGGCCAGGGCGATCCGCGCGACGAGGTCCTCCTCATCCTGGACAGGGGTGGCGTACACCAGGTCTTTCATGTACCCCCAAAGAAAGAAGTCGCACGGTGTGAGGTCGGGGGAGCGTGCGGGCCACGCCACAGGGCCGTCGCGTCCAATCCAACGTCCCGGGAACGTGGCGTCGAGGTAGGCGCGGACGGCGCGGGTCCAGTGGGGCGGAGCGCCGTCCTGCTGCAACAACATGCGGTGGCGGACTCCAATTGGGACATCTTCCAGCAGGCCAGGCAGGACGTCGCGGAGGAAAGTGAGGTAATCTCTCCCGGTCAGTCTTGCAGTAGGAAAAATGTACGGTCCAACTAAAAAATTGTCCACTAGCCCAGCCCACACATTCACTTTGAAACGTTCCTGGAACCCTCGCTCGTGGCGTTCGTGGGGATTCTCGTCTTTGTCAGCCCACACGTGTTGATTGTGCGCATTGTACACGCCATCCCTATCGAACGTCGCTTCATCCGTAAAAAGGACCCGCGAGGGAAAGTCCAGCTCGCGCCTGGTTGTTCTGACGAACCAATCACAGAACTGGGCACGTTTCGGAAAGTCCCGAGGCAGCAAATTCTGTACCCGTTGTTTTTTAAACGGGTAGAGGTTGTTGTCATGCAGGATGTGCCAGACAGTGGACTGACTCGTTCCCACCTCAGCTGCAATCGCCCTTGTGCTAGTCGAGGGGTTCTGCTCAACCCGAGCCAGCACCTCTTCCTCTACGGCGTACCGGACAGGTCGCGCGCGGCCCGCGTCAGGATTGCCCTGCGACAAATCAACATTTTCCCGTCATTTGCTGTTGAACATGACCCGTTAAAATTAAACTGATTTTCGAATGTGTACTCACATTGAAAGCCCCTCTCTCCCGCAGACGCCTGTCCACGCCGACGAAAAAACGTGCGCAGGGTATGTTTCTTTGGGGAAAACGATTGGTGTAAATTCGCCGCGCTGCAGTGGCATTGCCTCTTGCCTCACCTAAGACCAAGTGCATGTCAGACAGCTCCGGCCATGTAAATTGCGCCATTGAATCACCCACCATGATGTAAACAAACATGCATCGCACGCACTCCTATGGCTGCATCCGAGGCAATCAGCATCCAAGAGCGGTGCATGCGTGATGCGCTACCGAATGCGTTCACCCGGGCCGGCGCCAGTTGGGTTGCCTACCTCTGAGGTGCAATCTGTAATCGCTGATAACTCCGAAACCGAAGGTTTTAGAACCCTGGTTCTGAATCTCAAAATGCTTAGTTTGTTCATCTCTATCAGCCCCCAAAATCTTTTCCTCTCGAAAAAAATCACCCTGTATATCTGAGCAATTTTTTTTGAAGTGGCAGTTTCCTAATTGTGTTGGAGCTCTGGACGGAAAACATTTCAGAATAAAAAAACCATCAAACAGCGGAAGTGAATTCTTCAATTACAAGCATTTTTTCTCTCTCGTACTCCAAGGCGTTGCCGACGCAGATTATAAATTTGTAACTATTGAAATTGGAGGCAGAGGAAGACAAAGTGACGCGGGAACATTCTTTTTCTCAAAACTGAATAATTTAATTACGAATGAAAGATTCAACGTGCTACGACCACGCATTTTACCTGGATCTAATATCGCATTACCACATGTTTTAGTTGGAGACGAAGCATATCCATTGAAAAACTTCTTAATGCGGCCATATCCAGGTAATAATCTGGATGACGATAAAAGAAATTTTAATAAAAGATTATCTAGAGCGAGAGTCACCATAGAAAATGCATATGGTATTCTTACAAATAAGTGGAGATTGTTTCTTAAACCAGTAGAAACAAATGTAGCACATGCAAAGCTACTAATAAAAACTGCGTGTTTGCTACATAATGTTGTAAGGGACAGAGATGGACATAAAGATATTGACTACCTAATGATTAATTCTAATATGAACTCCAATACCTTGCAACGATCGAGAAATAATAATAGAAGTACAGCACAAGCCTCCCAAATAAGGGATCAATTTAAAATGTATTTTAATAGCTTTTAAATCATCGGCTACAAATACGTGGTTAGATATATTTGTTGGGAAACTTTTTTATATTTTTATCTGTCAATATTTTAAATTAAAAATAATTAATGAAATAATTTCTTCACGAGATGTTTAAATTTATGTTGCGGATGTGAACTCATCCACAATGCGGGACGTTGATGTATTGCACTAATAAAATCTTCGCTATTCATAGTTTTCACTCATTTTTCAGATAATCTTGTAGTTAGAAGATATTGTGCACCAACTCGCTTGAATGTCGCTACTTCTAATGTTGCTTTTAGCTAAATGTGGTGCAACAATTCCATAGCAGGTCGGGGCTACTTTTCTTTGCGTAAAATTTTAAGGATCAGACAATGGTCATCGTAGACCACCCGCCCGGTGAAGGGTCACCGCATGTGAAGCGTTAGACACAGAAACGTTGTCGTTTTTTATCTGGTAACAATTTGGCTCCAATGTCTACGAATCGAATGAAAAATGAAACAATTCATTCTTTAAATCTATTGTTAAGAAAAAATTGTCACTCGAAGAATGACACTGGTAGAGTCGATCATTTTATTTATTACAAACTGAATTTTTTCCTTTCATTTCATGGCACATGAATATCGCGAAGAACAGAAATTCTGTAGTCTTGTGATTTAAAATTAGTATACTCGATTATTCTAATGGATACCTAATTTCCATTCAGAACCAAATAAAAACAACAATTCAGGATTTCATATGGGTTTTATTTTGAATCCAAATTGAAAATAATGTCTATCTTTTAAATAAGCAAGCTAGATCATTTTCCGATAGAACCAGAAACGCAATAACTTTGAAAATAAAACCGCCCCCGTCGACTTTGGAGTATCCGCAAATTTTTTATTTCTTTCTAGTGATAGTTTCTCCAAAATCGATCAAAATAATTTCCGGGACGGCGACCGGTGTAGCGTCTGAAACAAAATATGTATTTTGTTTCAGACGCTTTCGCTGGGAGCGAATTCTTTATCAAATTTTTTCTCGTAATTTACGCCGGAATAGGTCGGGCCCGCTTTGAACCCTTCCATGTATATGTCATCGGTTCTCGAAAAAACGACCGTCGAACGGCTGTTGACGCTCGTTTAGATTTGTCAACTAAAAACTTCGCTCGAAAGTTGCAGCACAATCTCGTGGCCTACCTAATTTAAATACATGTATTTGTTTTTTGAGCGATTGGCAGCGCAAAGCGAATTTGCTTGGAGCGTAGTACTCGTGGCCCAGGCATGAGAGTCACCACCACTTAACACTCCGTCAGGCGGCGTATTGTAACGCCGTTAGTCGCGTGGGGTCTGGTAGACCCCTACCGATTATAGCGGATATTTTTCAGCGAAAATTTTATTTTCAATTCGAATATATAAAATGAATTATATGTTGACTTAATTAAGTCATTTGTGTGGGAAATTTCGAAGCATTCAATAATTTATTCAGTTTTGATTCAAGGAAAATTGATTCAATCTAATTACAATTTTTCATCTATATTTGCATGTGTTTTACATTTATAAAATATATATTCATGGTAAATTGATGATTGAACAATTCAAAAATGAAAAAAAATGTCGAAAATTAGAATGTTCAAAATTAATTAATTGATGCTCAAATATTCTGAAAACACCTTTCACAACATTTGACCGTATGTAGGTTCAAGCAAAGGAACACACCGCATTTTGCGCAACTGTATTGCGTCTTACTTTTTTTTTATCTTGTTGGGAACAGGGAAAGAAAACAAGCTTTCCGTTTCCGTGTTGTGTGTGTGGTTGTTGTGGATGCTCCTTTAGGTGATAATGATTCACTTTCACCTCTGTCATCGACTCTGTACTTTAAAGAAGAATTTTCAGTTCTTTTGGTAGATTCCACAACAGTACTCGTCGTCTCAATTGAGGTTCTATCAGTCAAGCGCTAACTTCTTCAAATAATCTCTCCTACGAGAGAATGGTTTTCCGTTACCGAGAAAAATAACTCGGGAATTTATTCCGGCAATATTCAATATATGGTAAAATATCACCATAGGCCATCGTCGGGTGTTCCTTGCAACATTATATGAATCACATAACTTGTCGACAATATCAACGCCGGCTTTCGTTTCATAGTAAAATTCTATTATTTCTGGCTTCTTTTGTTCTTTTTCGGAAATCGATGTACTGGACGTGTGATAACTAGAGAGTAGGACTACACTTTTGCCTTTTTTAGGAATATAGGAAACAAGTGTTTCATTTTTTGTGTAACCGAACATGCTGTTATATTTCTCTCTGTTCTTTGCTATGATGAATGCGGCTGGAATTTCTCGCTATTACTTCATCCAGATGAAGTGGAAGCAGCTGCGTCTCTCATCTGAGCAAGAGCTTTTCGTGCTGCAGGGATGCTACTTACTAGTGGTTGAGATTGAAGATGGGTGGTTAGCTGAGATGTAAGAGATTGCTTTGGTATGATGAATATAGAAGTTAACAACGGTTATGCACATTACATCCGCAGTCGAAACACAAGGTTTATGTGTACTCCGTTTACATACGTATAGTAAAGTTTAGCATCACATAACGAAAAAATTTTTAGGTCATATTTATTGGGTTTAGAAGGGATGTACTGCCGAAATCCGCACCGCCCGCGGAAAGCTGGAAGCATCTCATCCACTGTTACATTATGTCCAACATGATAATGGGATTTGCAGTTCTCTCGAAAATAATCGAACATTTCCCTAATTGGTGCTTTTCGTCTTCGAGATGATAAGGATAATGATAACGGAAGGCCGTGATGAGACTATCCTTGAAGAGTTCGTAGCCCATCCCAGAACGCATAGCAACATCAATTCTAGCGAGAATTTAAAAGTAGATGCTGATCGAATGAACCTATGTGGCAAGCATATAACTTTATTTGATATCGTGACATCTAATACGGATAGAAAGAATAAAAATATCAGGGATATGTATTTCACGGCGGAGTAGCAACGCATTTCTCTCCTCAACTGTCGAACTTTTCTTTTTAAAACTTTATCACGCATCTTTGATATATTTTGCAGCCCCTCCTTCCACTCGATGGGTTGGCTCTCCAACATATGTATTCCATCTGTAACCTTACTTATAACGTGTTTAGAGGTTACCACTCGATCTGACACGTCACTTGTTTTATCTACAGCTTTTAGAGCATTATTAAACGTTCCGACACTGGCCATTACTTCAGCTTGATTGACTCTTTCAGGTTGTGAAGTAATCGGTGCCCTGGTCGGTAATCCCATCTTCCTTATGGCAAAGGGTTTTTAGCTGGTCGAATACCCGATATCATCGAATATATATACAGAGTGTCCCAGAAATCAACGTCAAGCCGAAAACGGGCGATGGGCCAAGTCATGATAGTTATCAGAAAAATATAAAAAAAATACTTGTCATGCACCCTTCAAATTATGAGTATTTAAAAAAAAATTTGAAAAACTGACACCCTGTGATGATCTTTCAAGTCCTGTGGCTACAAATATTAACTTTTCGTAAAACTTCTTTCTGTAATGTAACCATGAATAACCCTTCTTTAAAATAAAAATCAAAATTAAACCATAACTGCCTCAATTTTAAATTAAATGTTGGATTTTTGGCCACCACTTAATTTAAAATAATTACATCACCCAACTTTAACCGACTGTACCATAAAAAAATGTACTAAACTATTTCGGCAAGTAACTTTAAAAGATGGTGCATTTAGTCAGGATTCCAAAATGGTATAATACTTGCTAGAGTACTCCTTAATTTAGGAAAACCAAATTTTTTTTTCAAATTAAACCGGATTTCATGACAATTTTATTTAATTAGATAAATTGTTTGTAACACAGCCAAGGCATTTTTAAGCCTATAATTTACAGGCACAAGTACATACCATTTCGACAATGTAAGTGAGTTTAGGTTAGATATATATGTACGTCAAGAGAAATAAAGAAGTATTCGAAACAGTTGGTATATAATAGTGGCGACGACACATCTACAGTCAAAACCGTTTATAACGACATTGAAGGGACCGTATATTTGCCGACGTTATATCCGATAGTCGTTATAAGCAATACAGTGTGTATATGACAAGTACAGTAGGTAATTGTATTATCATAGTTATCTATCTAGAATAGGTATAGGTTATGTATGTAAACAAGTCAAAAAGGTAATCAAAATATGAATGTATTTATTACGAAATAATTAGTATACAAAATTTACGTAGGTGCTTACAGTTATTACGGGTTATAATACTATACTAGTTTTTAAAGTAATCAGTCATTTTAGTCTGTTTTTTTTTAGTCCAGTCTCAAACATTTTTTGTATTTTATGTTTCCTACTCCTCAAGGTATGAGTATCATTAGTATCAAACTGTTCGTTAAAGGTGACAAATTTTTGCAAAACTGTTATAGCGTTAAGAGCCTCGGAAATTGTTGTTGCCTGAAACTGTTCTTCAGTATCTTGCTGCTCCTCGTTTTCTTCAACAGTGTTACGGTTGTTATTTTCTGCTTCTGCAAGAATTTCTTCCTCAGTAGATAAGGCGCACACGGCGATACTGTCATCAATTCCAATAAATTCTTCAATCTCAATTCTTGGTTCTGTAGCAGTAAATCCTTGCAACTGAGTAACCAGTTCAGCAAGTGGTACGTCATCTTCATCTGTAGGTTGTATCAATCTCGCTAGTGGAATATCATCGTCGTCCTCCGCTTGTGATCGAGAGACATCTTTGAAACCTGCATGGCGAAAGCAGTTGGCTATAGTGGTCTGTGTGACCTTTTCCCAAGCTTCCGATATCATTAGAATTGCATCCAAAACGGAAAGACTTTTAATATCTTTGCTGTTTTCAATATTCTCTATCATTTTTAACACTTGAAGTTTTCTGTATTGTGTTTTTAAAGCTTTTATTACACCTTGGTCCATGGGCTGTAAAACAGAGGTGACATTGGGCGGTAAAAACACAAGCTTTATGCATTTCAGATTGGAGACTACAGGGTGAGCGGGACAGTTGTCTACTACCACCACACTTCAATTCCGCATCCCAGCTACGCAGCCATTTTTCAAAAATTTGCGATGTCATCCAGGACCTAGTGTTGTTTTCATAACATACAGGCAAAGATTGGATGTTCTTAAAACAACGCGGTTTTTTCGCCTTCCCTATCACCAATAGTTTTTTTTTGCATGAACCAGTCATGTTTGCCGCAACCAATAAAGTTATTCTGGTTTTGGACAACTTTCCGCCCTTGCATTCCGCGCCTTTGAATTTGAGCGTTTTGTCTGGAGTTAAATTATAAAACAATCCTGTTTCATCAGCATTAAAGATTTCTTCTGGCGTGTATCCTTCGCACAGTGCAGGCCACTTATGAGAGAGCCACTCTTCAGACACTCCTTCAGGAACGCCAGCCGCTTCACCGCAGACTTTCCCTGCCACAATATTATGACGAGCACGAAAACGTTGTACCCAGGACGAGGAACACTTAAAGTTTTCTTTACCCATAAGAAGAGCAAAGTCATTGGCTTTTTGTTGCAGAATCGGACCACTTATTGGGATGTTGTTTGCCCTTTGATGTTTGAACCATGTTAATAAAGAATCTTCTATAACTTTATGTTCACTTGTCCTCGCTCGTTTCAGTTTTAAAGAATTGTTTTCGAAAAGAACTTTTATTTTATCTCTATTCCTCCAAATCGTTGATATCGTCGAGTGCGAAACTCCACATTCCTTCGCAATTTCACTATTCGACTCGCCATTTTCTAATCTCCATATGACATGAGATTTTTCTTCAATAGAAAACACTTTCCTCTTTTTTTGCGACATAATAACACATCAATGCACAGTCTAAATAACACCAATACTTAAAATCAAGCTCACTCACGCAGTCAATTAGCGCACTGAACAAGTATTGCCGGGAAGAGGCTCGGATGAGGTGGGAGACAGTGCGTAGGTATGCTTAAATATTCCTTCAATACTTAACAATAAGATTTAAAATCGTTTGTTTTGTTTTGCTGAGACAAGAAGCGGTTGGACGTTATAGCCGATGAATATCGATAAAGTTTCGTCGTTGTAAGCGATATGTCGCTGTATCCGATGTTGTTATAAGCAGTTTGTTTACTGAATAGTTTACTAGGGATTCGGACGAGACCTTTCAATCTGGCTGTAATAACCGATAGGTTGTTGTAAACGATGTCTTTATAAACGGTTTTGACTGTATATCCAAAATCCGTGTGACCCAATCTTTCTCTCTCACATGAATACGCACAAATCCGTTAGTTTGCGAAGTTAAATAATCGTGTTCTCCAAGTTTTAGAATGACTTTACGACGTACGTTAGTATTACCGCACTCTCCGACGTACCATAATAAATCCAGACCCTCGACGCTCACGCATCTTTTATCAGAGCGAGCCTCAACGAATGGATAAATATATGGTACCTCGTTGATGCCCATTCCGCATCTGATTATTCTTTTCAGACACGATGAGCAACCATCCAACGCTATATAGTTCTCGCCTGCGACCATTAGGTCATTCAGTATCTGCTCAGAACCTGCTGCCGATAAGGCGCACAAGAGCTCAATTATCAATCGCGCTTCCGTTCTTTTCTTCGTTTTTGTAAATCGGACTTCAAAGCATGCGAGTAACCAATCTCCTACGCACTTTAGTTCACTGCGGTATTGATAGAGCGCTATCCCGCCCCTTCTGTCATCGATCCGCGCATCTCTTAGATTCAAGAGGTTTGTTAATACGTCTAACGTAACATTATCATTACTGATCCAACGTGCCTTGATCTCTGGGTCATCATTCATCTTGCGATTAACAGAAGTCAGGCTACATCCCAACCGTACTAATTCATCCAAATCAGGGAATGGAACGGAAATGAATGATTTCACAGAGAGCACATTTGATTTCACGATCCCAAAGCTATACCTGATATATCCCGTTTCCTTCTCTATCACACGCACTTTCACCAAACGCTGTTCATTCTGTCTTACCAGCATCGAAACAGTGTATTCATTCTTTACGACCTCACGCCTCACTTGAGATTGTATCAATAGCGAGCCTGCCAAAATGCCCACATGTATGTCGACGTACGAACTTACGACGTTTCGACATTGGTATGAAGCATTATCACATTGCAAAATGGTTATCTCCTCGTGAACTTCTCGACTGATGTCAAGGACGGACTCTCGCACTACGCCTTCGACAATCTATAAAAAATACTGGAAGTAAAAAACCTTTAATTGTCGATTTGTAATATGTAGGATGATACGGGAGTAATCAACACACAATTTGATTGATCTAAAAATAGAAAACTTTAATGTTAATATGAAGTTAAACACATTGATTAAGATCAAATAGGTAATTATACATGGTAATTTATAATATACTAACCTAAAAATAGAAAAATCGACAATTAAAGGTTTTTTACTTCCAGTATTTTTTATAGATCGACGCTTTATTAATTGTACTTGTAGTTAATTCGCGAGCCGGTTTTTATAACCTATATCTCGAGTATGTTCACAGAACCAATCTGTCATTGTCATTCATCGTGTGTCACGTCATACTTGTTAGGCATAGTACACATACTCGTATATTATAAGGCTACGTATACAACCTACATTAAACTATAAATTATTGCCGTATTATGAAGATTAATTTGGTGTTATCTGGGAACTCGGCAAAAAAGGGCGTCTATTGTTGGGAAAACAACGCTTGACAATTTTTAAACTCGATATTTCGGTCCTTTATTGGGTCCCTCATCGGGAGATGCTATAATAACAATATTATAACGATAATTTCAAAACATGGAAAAGCTAACTTACAATTGCTTCGTTGCTTTACATAAAGAAGACTAACAACATGTAAATAAACGTGGTCCTGGTTAGTGGAAAAATTTTTTAATCAATGTCCAAAAACGAAATTTTTTTGACTAATTGACAAAGATAAATTGATTTTTGCCATCAAAAATTCATAGTGAAGTTGATATATTTATTTTAGGTCGAGAAAATATTATCAGGTAACAGAATTGAAGGAAAGAAGATAGCTATCTTCTTTCCTTCAATTCTGTTACCTGATAATAATATTTTCTCGACCTAAAATAAATATATCAACTTCACTATGAATTTTTGATGGCAAAAAAATCAATTTATCTTTGTCAATTAGTCAAAAAAATTTCGTTTTTGGACATTGATTAAAAAATTTTTCTACTAACCAGGACCACGTTTATTTACATGTTGTTAGTCTTCTTTATGTAAAGCAACGAAGCAATTGTAAGTTAGCTTTTCCATGTTTTGAAATTATCGTTATAATATTGTTATTATAGCATCTCCCGATGAGGGACCCAATAAAGGACCGAAATATCGAGTTTAAAAATTGTCAAGCGTTGTTTTCCCAACAATAGACGCCCTTTTTTGCCGAGTTCCCAGATAACACCAAATCAACCTACATTATACAAAGCTTACATACAGGGTGTCCCAAAAGTCCGGGTACGGCCTGATAACTTTTGAACGGTTGCAGGTACAAGGATACAACTTGGGGTATGTTTCTCACACAAAAGGGACTACCTTTTGGGGGGGTCAAATTGTTTGACCCCCCTCTGTGGGGATGTCCATCCCCCCCAACTTCTTTTTTTCAAATGGTAACCCCCATCTTGTGATACACCATTGTAAAGGGCACAAAAAAAGAAGACATTTCACGCAAATCGGAGGTCTTTATCTTAGTTTGTTCAAAAGTTATGGCCCAAGAAAGATGTTTTTTGATCCGCTGCGCTCATTTTCAAAAAATCGCTTGGGATCTCGGAAAAATAAAAAGGGCACCTGAACAATCGTTTACTCCCCTGCCAAAGATGTAGAAATTGTAATGGCTAAGCCACAAAAGATTGTAAAAAACGGTTTTCAATAATTTAATAGATGAGCAGATTATTTTAAAAATAGCATGTAGTTCACTAAGATTGGCTAGGTGCTTATTTGATTAAAGCAAGTGCTCAAACTGAAAACCTCCTTGAACTTCGCAGTGCCCTAAGCGAACGTAAGCAGCTTCTCGTAAGTTTTGCAACATTTCCGGAGTGATTTGTGCGATTTCGTTCCTAATGCTGGTTTTCAGTTCTTCAATTGTCGTCGGTTTGCACTTGTATACTCTATCTTTTAAAAAACCCCAAAGAAAGAAGTCTAAGGGGTTCAAATCAGGGGACCGCGGCGGCCATGCGATTGATAACGGAACTCTAATGCCTCTGCCAATCCAACGATTCTGAAACATGATGTCTAAGTAATTTCTCACGATGAGACCGTAACGAGGGGGGGCACCGTCCTGCTGAAACCACACGTTGTGAAAATCTCCTGTAGACAAATTTTCAATCGCGGGAACAATATCATTTTGGAGGAGTGCGAGGTAGCGTTCACTGTTGAGATTACCGTCAATAAAAAATGGTCCTAAGATATTATTTCCTAGAATACCACACCAAACGTTCACCTTCTGAGGAGTTTGCGTGTGCGTTTTTTGAATCCAGAGGGGATTTTCATCCGTCCAAAATCTATAATTGTGTTTATTAACCGCGCCGTTTAAAAAAAATGTCGCCTCGTCAGTAAAAGTAACCTTGGAGAGAAAATTAGGCTGTGCGTCAACCTTATTCCGAATTTTTTCACAATACTGGATACGTTTTTCAACATCACCCTCTTTCAGTTCCTGAAGACTGTGGCACTTGTATGCAAAATAATTAAAAGATTTTAAAATACGATGCACAGAATTCTTCCCAATGTCAGTAATTGCGCCAGCCTTCCGAGTAGAGGTACGCGGAGTGTCAACGTATGTTAGCAACACTTCCTCGATTTTTTCCGGTGATGTACTCGATTTGGGCCTACCACTTCTAGGTTTGTCTTTAACGGATCCTGTTTCTAAAAATCTAACGACGGTATTTTTAACAGCATTTTTTGAGATGGGTGATCGCTCATGAAATGTATTGTTAAAAACTGCCCGCACTTCATCGTAAGACCGTTGCCTGTCGCCAAAACCACGGATCATTAACAATGTGATCCTTTCTTTCTCGCTTAACTTCACGTTAGCCATGGAAAAAGAAAAATGTGAGTGTGAGGAGTCAATTAAGAAAGAGCGCCGTGAAAATTACTAGAAATACCCACGCCAAAACGCTAACTTTCAAGAATGAAATTGCAAGATAACAGGGAAAAACGTTCAGATACAATAGCAGCCACCTGCGATGTGGATCTGAGATATGTTTATCATAACAAACACGAAATCGTCAAATAATCACTCCGGAAATGTTGCAAAACGTACGAGAAGCTGCTTACGTTCGCTTAGGGCACTGCGAAGTTCCAGGAGGTCTTCAGTTTGAGCACTTGCTTTAATCAAATAAGCACCTAGCCAATCTTAGTGAACTACATGCTATTTTTAAAATAATCTCATCTATTAAATTATTGAAAACCGTTTTTTACAATCTTTTGTGGCTTAGCCATTACAATTTCTACATCTTTGGCAGGGGAGTAAACGATTGTTCAGGTGCCCTTTTTATTTTTCCGAGATCCCAAGCGATTTTTTGAAATTGAGCGCAGCGTATCAAAAAAACATCTTTCTTGGGCCATAACTTTTGAACGAACTAAGATAAAGACCTCCGATTTGCGTGAAATGTCTTCTTTTTTTGTGCCCTTCACAATGGTGTATCACAAGATGGGGGTTACTATTTGAAAAAAAAAGTTGGGGATGGGCATCTCACAGAGGGGGTCAAACATTTGACCCCCAAAAGGTAGTCCCTTTGTGTGAGAAACATACCCCAAGTTGTATCCTTTTACCTGCAACCGTTCAAAAGTTATCAGGCCGTACCCGGACTTTTGGGACAGCCTGTATATATATATAACACAAAAAACCTGAAAAGAAGCAAAAGAGGCCTGACGTTTCGCAGTGATCGCACGCTGCATCATCAGAGATGTTTTCGTTGTACGTGACAAACGGAAACTGATGGAAATTTCCGAATGTCATTTTATTTATTGACGACGGTATGGTGTGACTTGATTTCGTATGGATCGAGCGGGAGTATTACGCAAATTATAGAGTGTGCCGTGATTTTGTATTAAATTTTGATAATTTATAATGTTTGAACCTGGATTAGAAAAGGTTTCGATGTTACCTTGGTTGTTTCGATTATTCCGAAAATTCTCATTAGTTCGAGTGTTTTGATCGTCACCAGTACTAGAAATAATTTCAATACTACCTTGGTCATTCAGATTTGATGGTGGTCTTGGCTCATCGTCAATTAAAAGCGAAGGCGATGACTCAACCAGTGGTGGAACCTGGTTCACAGATGTGTTGACTCTTGTGATGATGGTCTTCCAAGTGTTTGGCAAAAAATGCGCATCATCCCTTTTATTCAGTTCGCCCTGCTTTTCAATCTCGATGGCTTCTCTAATAAGTCTAGTTTTAAAATGTCTAGTGTTTGAGATTTGTGAACAGCTATCAAAATCAATTCTGTGTCCAGTTTGATGTTCGTGCTGGAAGAGAGCTGATGTTGTTTGCTTATTTTTTATAGCTAACCTGTGTTCGTTTAATCTCGCCGAAACACGTCGATTAGTCTGCCCAACGTATGCTTTATGACAATGACCACATTGAATTTTGTAGACGCCATGGTTTTCAAGTTTGATCTTGTCCTTAGGATTTCCCAAAATTTCGAAAATTGTTTTGTGGGGCTTGTATGTTGTTCTTATGTTTTGGCGTCTTAAAATTCTTCCTATTCTATCAGTGACGCCTTTGATATATGGAAGCGTGACGTGACTATTGAAAGGTTGTAAGGGCTCAGTCGGATGTTGGGTGTTTTCATTTTGACGTAGAGCATTTCTAATATGTTTCGATCTGTATCCATTCTTTTTTAGCGCAGAGGTAACATTGTTAAGTTCATGAAGACGTTTCTGGTCATCAGCTAAACGTATTGATCTAGAAATCAAAGTATTAGCAACCGCTTGTATTTGTGAAGGATGGTGGTGTGAATCTGCATGTAAATATCTATCAGTGTGAGTCGGTTTTCTGTATACTGTGTGATTGTAATTTTCTTGTGATTCCTTCGAAATCAATACATCTAGGAACGCTAATTTGTTATCTTCTTCCAATTCTACGGTAAATTGTATATTTCGATGTTGTCCATTTAGGAACTTAACAAAATTATCCAATTCGTTTCGCCCATGTGGCCATATAATGAAAACGTCGTCCACATATCGAAGCCATAATTTAGGTTTGAAAGGTGTTTCATCAAGTGCCTTTTTCTCAAAATATATCATGAAAAGATTAGCTACAGCAGGAGAAAGAGATGAACCCATTGGAGCACCAGCAATCTGTTTGTACATTTGACCGTTGAAAGTGAAATATGTGTTTTTCAAACAATGTTCAGCTAAATCAATAACATATTTTGGAAAAGTTTCATTATTGGATATTTGCTCTAATGCTTCATCAACAGGGATGCTGGGATACAATGATTTCACATCTAAGCTAGCTAAAATGTCATTATTATCAATCTGAAAATTTCTAATAATTTGTACGAAATGTTGAGAATTTTTGACGTAGGAGTCGGCCCTCTCTACTACCGGTTGCATGATTTTTGCTAAAAATTTTTCAACCTTTCAATAGTCACGTCACGCTTCCATATATCAAAGGCGTCACTGATAGAATAGGAAGAATTTTAAGACGCCAAAACATAAGAACAACATACAAGCCCCACAAAACAATTTTCGAAATTTTGGGAAATCCTAAGGACAAGATCAAACTTGAAAACCATGGCGTCTACAAAATTCAATGTGGTCATTGTCATAAAGCATACGTTGGGCAGACTAATCGACGTGTTTCGGCGAGATTAAACGAACACAGGTTAGCTATAAAAAATAAGCAAACAACATCAGCTCTCTTCCAGCACGAACATCAAACTGGACACAGAATTGATTTTGATAGCTGTTCACAAATCTCAAACACTAGACATTTTAAAACTAGACTTATTAGAGAAGCCATCGAGATTGAAAAGCAGGGCGAACTGAATAAAAGGGATGATGCGCATTTTTTGCCAAACACTTGGAAGACCATCATCACAAGAGTCAACACATCTGTGAACCAGGTTCCACCACTGGTTGAGTCATCGCCTTCGCTTTTAATTGACGATGAGCCAAGACCACCATCAAATCTGAATGACCAAGGTAGTATTGAAATTATTTCTAGTACTGGTGACGATCAAAACACTCGAACTAATGAGAATTTTCGGAATAATCGAAACAACCAAGGTAACATCGAAACCTTTTCTAATCCAGGTTCAAACATTATAAATAATCAAAATTTAATACAAAATCACGGCACACTCTATAATTTGCGTAATACTCCCGCTCGATCCATACGAAATCAAGTCACACCATACCGTCGTCAATAAATAAAATGACATTCGGAAATTTCCATCAGTTTCCGTTTGTCACGTACAACGAAAACATCTCTGATGATGCAGCGTGCGATCACTGCGAAACGTCAGGCCTCTTTTGCTTCTTTTCAGGTTTTTAGTGATATATACCGGACGTATACTCCGAATAATGATATACCATCACATTACTCCGTCCGTGAAAATTTACAACACAACATATATAACACAATGATCAACAATTGCCGTATCTTTTAGAAGATAAATATTTCTGAACGTCTTTTTTGGGTACTCGGCAAATAAGGTGGAGATTATTCTTTAAAACACCACAGTGTTCATTCAACTCTATATTTCGGACTTCCCGTGCGGCCCTTCATCAGGATGCTACAACACGCAAAACAGTCAGAACCCTTTAAGCAAGAAACAGATAGAAAACATACAATGATAAGTGATGCTAATTGATGGCAAAAATGCCTGGTGAAAGTGACATGTACTACACGTAAAATCAACGTACAGCATCAAAAGGTCAAGAGACCACTAACCAGCATGCGGAAATTACTAACAATTCGAAGTATCGTAACCGAATCTATAACGTATAAATGCGCACGGACAGCAGATGGAAAGTGAGGTTAATTACAAAGAAAACTGAAACCGACACAGAAGGACCACGAACCAAACAACTGTCAGGTGATGGACTCCCCAACAACTACATCCCGGCCAGCACATCTATCAAGAGAAAGTAAGTAATTATAAATGCTACTGAGGCCACTAATATCAGTGGTCATGTTGATAATGTGACTGCACAGTTGCTCACCACATATAAAGCAGTTCCTCCCAGAATATATGGATTACCTAAGGTCCACAAGGAAGAGGTCCCGCTAAGACCAATAGTTTCTACCATTGGTGCGCCTACGGTAGAGTTGAGTAAGTTTTGTGCTAGGATTTTGTCTATTGCTTTTTCGGACTACCATTCGTACGCTGTCGCTGACTCTTTTCAGTTCAGCAAAAAGGTTAATAACATGAGGATCCCGAGCGATTATAAGATAATTTCGTTGGACGCGGTTATTTTCGTAATCGATTGTATGTCCAGTTGTCTCTTCGCTTGCGCCAGATATCGTTGCTCTTGTTTCGTTTTGTATGCTGTCACCTATATTAAGTTTGCTACTCTGATTGTAAGCTGACATGATTGTTCGTCTAATTGATGACCATTATTTTTGTTATTATTACGAAAATTTGAATATTCTAGATATGGAAGACAATCAAAATAAACGATCTTTTTTAGAAATGTGTCATATAAAAGAATATAAAACAATGAATTTTAGAACTGATGTTAACGATTTAAACAAAATTTATTGCAATATTTTAACCTTCGATAAAAAAAACCCATAGCAACCGTCAAATTTAGATTTCAAAACAGTATCACCTTGTTGTCAAATGTCTGTTTTTCGTAGATCTTCATTATGTATGTATAACATCTTCCCACGGTTATTGTATTATTTGATGTAACGTTTGTAATTTCAGTACCTCCCGAGGATGTTTACGTATTAAACGAAATATTGGGGATTCCGAATTGACTTTTATTTCGAAAACCAGGTCGAATACCAATATAGATCGAAAATATATACAGGATGTCCCAGAAATCAACGTCAAGCCGAAAACGGGCGATGGGCCAAGTCATGATAGTTATCAGAAAAATATAAAAAAAATACTTGTCATGCACCCTTCAAATTATGAGTATTTAAAAAAAAATTTGAAAAACACACCCTGTGATGATCTTTCAAGTCCTGTGGCTACGAATATTAACTTTTCGTGAAACTTCTTTCTGTAATGTTAGAAGGTGTTATTTCTCACCAACCCGGTGATAGGGTATAATTTTTGAAAATCCTCTGAAAAGTAAGTCACGGCAGGACCGGGAATCGAACCCGGACCTCCAGCTTTACGCGCTATTGCTCTACCATTAAGCTACCCCGACTATGACATCAATTCACGATTAGCGTTGGATTACGCAGAGCCGGCGTTTCAGTTAAATTGATTCTCTTGCATGGCTTTCTGTGATGAAGTCCAAGATTATCAAAGTTAACAAGTTAGCCGGAAAAAATTGAAAAATAAGTCATAGTCGGCGTAGCTTAATGGTAGAGCAATAGCGCGTAAAGCTGGAGGTCCGGGTTCGATTCCCGGTCCCGCCGTGACTTACTTTTCAGAGGATTCTTTCTGTAATGTAACCATGAATAACCCTTCTTTAAAATAAAAATCAAAATTAAACCATAACTGCCTCAATTTTAAATTAAATGTTGGATTTTTGGCCACCACTTAATTTAAAATAATTACATCACCCAAATTTAACCGACTGTACCATAAAAAAAATCTACTACACTATTTCGGCAAGTAACTTTAAAAGATGGTGCATTTAGTCAGGATTCCAAAATGGTATAATACTTGCTAGAATACTCCTTAATTTAGGAAAACAACATTTTTTTTAAATTAAACCGGATTTCATGACAATTTTATTTAATATGATAAATTGTTTGTAACACAGCCAAGGCATTTTTAAGCCTATAATTTACAGGCACAAGTACATACCATTTTGACAATGTAAGTGAGATAGAGCCGCCATCTTGTCGTAAGAGTAATAACCATGGGTTAATAAGTAATTTGTTAGGTTTAGCTGCAAGCTTAAAATAAAATTCAGTTATTAGATTTCCTCAGTAATGATTTTAATTTAATTACATTAAGAATTTACAGCAAATGTTCAAACTGTTTGCCTTCGGCTGCAATACAAGCTCTGCATCTTCTTAAAAATGACCGTGTAATAAGACGAGCGTATCTTCTCGAGTTAATGTTTTCAGCGGCTTCCGTAATTCTTTGTCGTAGCTCGTCTAAATCTTGAATGGGTTTAGAGTACAGTTTTTCCTTTATTGTTCCCCAGTAAAAGAAATCTATGGGATTTAAATCGGGCGAGCGGGCAGGCCACGAAATTGTACCACCTCGCCCGATCCACCTATCGGGGTATTCTCGATCGAGAAACTCGCGTACCGTGCGCGCATAATGCGCTGGGCAGCCATCTTGTTGGTACCACATACTGCCGTAAATGTTTAGTGGCACTTCTTCCAATAAATCTGGTAATTCGTTGTGTAAGAAATCCAAATAAGCCTGGGCATTTAAATTCTCCGGCAGCTCGAATGGACCAATAACTCTACCATTCAAAATTCCCGTCCACATGTTTACTTTAAACCGGTATTGCGATCTGTCTTCACGCATCAAATTAGGATTTTCCACGTGCCATTCATGTAAATTGTGGAGGTTCATGTAGCCATCCATTTTAAATGTCGACTCATCGGACCACAGAATTTTTTCAAAAAATCGTGGATCCTCCCTATGCCTCTGCAACATCGTTCGACAAAATCGCACTCTCTCGGGGTAGTCTCGAGGTAACAGACTTTGTACTCGTTGTATATGGTATGGATGAAGCTGGTTCTTTTTTAAAATGCGATGTGCGGTACTTTTGGGCACTCCAATGTTTTCTTCGATTCCACATACGGAGATACTTGGGTCTTGTTCGACCGCCTGGATCACTTCGTCCTCGTAAGGCATGACGGGCCTTCCCTCGCTAACCATTTGACTAGGGAATCGACCCTCTGATAATGATCGATGCACATTAATAAATACTCGATGATCGGGATGACGCTCAGCGTTTGGATATCTCTCACGATACACTCTAGCTGCAGCGTTAGCGTTGCATAAACACTCTCCATAAATGAGATGCATGTTGGCGTATTCTTGTGCAGTGTATCGAGAAGGCATGATAACACAGTACACAAACACACACAAATTCGATTAAAACAAGTCCAGGGTCGTCAGAAACGGGTCAGATAAATCCAAATCACAATGCAAATCAAGTCCAATAAATGAAGCCACAGTTGTAAGTACGAAGTCGGAATTAAAAAGTACGGATACAGAAAGATGCGCAGTAAGCGAAAGAGCGTAACGTACTGCAGTATTGCACAATGTGCCCATGCCTCAGTGTTTGGCCAAGATGGCGGATCCATCTGTGTCACTTACACTAGTCGAAAAGATGTCTCACTCTTGGATAAAAGTAGCGTAACTATCTATCTCGCTCAGACTTAGCTATCTCACTCTCAGCTCAGTCTCTCGATCGCTCACACTTAACAAAATATCGACTAGGTAAAATGACGTTACTGTCCGTCTCAATCGTACTTGTGCCTGTAAATTATAGGCTTAAAAATGCCTTGGCTGTGTTACAAACAATTTATCTAATTAAATAAAATTGTCATGAAATCCGGTTTAATTTAAAAAAAAATTTTGTTTTCCTAAATTAAGGAGTACTCTAGCAAGTATTATACCATTTTGGAATCCTGACTAAATGCACCATCTTTTAAAGTTACTTGCCGAAATAGTGTAGTACATTTTTTTTATGGTACAGTCGGTTAAAGTTGGGTGATGTAATTATTTTAAATTAAGTGGTGGCCAAAAATCCAACATTTAATTTAAAATTGAGGCAGTTATGGTTTAATTTTGATTTTTATTTTAAAGAAGGGTTATTCATGGTTACATTACAGAAAGAAGTTTTACGAAAAGTTAATATTTGTAGCCACAGGACTTGAAAGACCATCACAGGGTGTCAGTTTTTCAAATTTTTTTTTAAATAGTCATAATTTGAAGGGTGCATGACAAGTATTTTTTTTTATATTTTTCTGATAACTATCATGACTTGGACCATCGCCTGTTTTTGGCTTGACGTTGATTTCTGGGACATCCTGTATGTTGACTGAATTAAGACATTTGTGTGGGAAATTTCGAAGCATTGAATAATTTATTCACTTTTGATTCAAGGGAAATTGATTCAGTCTAATTACAATTTTTCATCTATATTCGCATGTGTTTTACACTTATAAAATATATATTCATGGTAAATTGATGATTGAACAGTTCAAAAATGAAAAAAAATGTCGATAATCAGAATGTTCAAAATTAATTAATTGATGCTCAAATATTCTGAAAACACCTTTCACAACATTTGATCGTATGTAGGTTCAAGCAAAGGAACACACCGCATTTTGCGCAACTGTATTGCGTCTTACTTTTTTTTTATCTTGTTGGGAACAGGGAAAACAAGCTTTCCGTTTCTGTGTTGTGTGTATGGTTGTTGTGGATGCTCCTTTAGGTGATAATGATTCACTTTCACCTCTGTCATCGACTCTGTACTTTACAAGAAGAATTTTCAGTTCTTTTGGTAGATTCCACAACAGTGCTCGTCGTCTCAATTGTATTCTTCAAATAATCTCTCCTACGAGAGAATGGTTTTCCGTTACCGAGAAAAATAACTCGGGAATTTATTCCGGCAATATTCATTATATGGTAAAATATCATCGTCGGGTGTTCCTTGCAACATTATATGAACCACATAACTTGTCGACAATATCAACGCCGGCTTTCGTTTCATAGTAAAATTCTATTATTTCTGGCTTCTTTTGTTCTTTTTCGGAAATCGATGTACTGGACGTGTGATAACTAGAGAGTAGGACTACACTTTTGCCTTTTTTAGGAATATCGGAAACAAGTGTTTCATTTTTTGTGTAACCGAACATACTGTTATATTTCTCTCTGTTCTTTGCTATGATGAATGCGGCTGGAATTTCTCGCTATTACTTCATCCAGATGAAGTGGAAGCAGCTGCATCTCTCATCTGAGCAAGAGTTTTTCGTGCGTCAATGGTTTGTTGGAGGCTGGTGTTATAAAATTCTCATCTTCTGTTTCAGATTCTAATTGTTCTTCAAAATCAAATAAAGGTTCCTCGACAAAGTTTGTTTGTTCGTCATTTTGTTGGATATTCGTTAATTCTTCAGCTATAAAATTTGCTGGTCCGGTTGATTGAAAATAATTTTGAAATCTCTTAGGTTTATTCTGCGTATTTTGATGTGTTTGTACAGAATTATTCATCGGTCTCCTTTCATAACTTCTATGAGTTTGTGTTGACATAGGGTAGGTTTATACGATGGAATTTCATTTTTCGGTTTGAACACATTTTGTGGTTTTGGTGGGTTACCAAATACTTCCTTATTTGTTGTATATCTTGGATTTGGTGAATTTGTTCTTGGGGTGAAATGTATTGGTTGTGAAGGAAAAGATGGCATACTAGCTTTTTGATTTCGCTGTTGCTGTTTATATTGATTTCTGATCATATCTAATTGTTCTTTTTGTACCGTATAATTTTCAACCATTTGAACGGCTAAATCAAACGTTAGATTGGTCGTAGTCAACATTGAAGTTTGTAAATCTATAGGAACATTACCTAACAATACATTTTTAGCGAGGTTTTCCACTAAATCTTTATTTTTTTTTTTTTTTTTTTTTTTTTATGGTTGCATCTCGGGAGAGGCCAATGCCTTTAGCGTGTTCGTAACGCCCCGAGACGATGAAAGATAAGAATTGATTCTTCTCTTGAAATCTCGCAAGTCGTAGGTAATGGGAAAAACGTCTGACGGGAGAGAGTTCCACATCTGACTTGCTCTATACAAAAACGATTTCTTATGGTACTCAGTTCGAGGAGTTGCCAGATGGACGGTGAAACGATGGTACCTATCAGTCTGTCTTGTTTTTCGGTTGACGACGATGTTTTCGGGTATAACCTCCGCAAGAGAGTTAGAACAATCTCCATTGTAATACCGGTAAAATAAACTAAGGTCGGCCACTCTTCGCCGATGGTGAAGCGACTCCAAATGATCAGTGAGCCGATGGTCGTCCACTAATCGAATGACTCTCCTCTGGATAGAGTCGAGGATCTCGAGAGAGTGTTTTGGGGCCGACCCCCAGACATGAGAACAGTACTCAAGGCCGGGTCGCACCTGGGATTTATACAGCAGGAGAAGCTGGGAAGGTCTAAAATACCTTTTTGCTCTAAACAAATAGCTCAGCTTCCTGGAAGCGGACTCTGCGATTTTAGTAACGTATTCCTCCCAAGTGATTGCCGAGTTAATCGTAACACCCAATAGCCGTAGGTCATCGGCGCCTCTTAAGATGTTATTTTCCATCTGGATGGGAGGCACTAAGGATGAAGTCTTCCTGGTGAACGTAATAGACTGCGTTTTCCTCGCGTTGAACTCAACCAAATTTGCTCTACCCCACAGTGCAATTTTACTCAGGTCGTTATTGAGCGAATTTATTTGGTCGCATCGTTGTTGGTGGAAAACATTTGCTACAACTGGCTTTTTGTTGGTGATGGAGGCAACGAGGGTGCTGTCGTCAGCAAAACTGAAGATCTTGTTCTCAGTTGAGCTCAGCAAATCGTTTATGTGGATAAGGAAGAGCGTCGGAGACAGTACTGATCCCTGAGGAACACCGGCGTTAACCGGATACTTCGCCGAACACACCCCATCCACAACGACGCGCAGAGATCTGCCAACAAGAAAATTCTCTATCCAGGAGCAAAGATGCTCTGGCAGTCCGAAGGAAATGAGCTTTTTCAACAGCGCATCGTGCCAGACGCGATCGAATGCTTTCGAGATATCCAGAGCAACCGCTCTAGATTCCCCGTGGTTCTCCATTGTAGTCGTCCACAAGTGCGTCAAATAGCCGAGCATATCACCAGTCGATCTTCGACTTCTAAAGCCATACTGTTGATCGTTGATGAGTCCGTTGGTTTCCAAATACTTGACCAATTCGATGTTGATTGTTTTCTCCATTACTTTGGAGATGATCGATAAGAGTGCAATGGGACGATAGTTCTCAGGCGAGTTCTTCTTGCCTTTTTTAGGAACAGGCTGGATTCTGGCCGTCTTCCAGCAAGTAGGAAAGATTTTCTGTTGGTAAGAGATCTTAAACAAACGACTAAGAACCGGACTCAATTCGGGAGAACACATTTTCAAGACAATCGTTGGTATTCCGTCTGGTCCCGCCGCCTTCTTAGTATCGAGGCTTCTCAGGATGCGTCTCACTGTTTTAGGATGAAATTTCACCTCAGACATATTTGCCTGTACCCTTGGTATTGTGGGTGGTTTGGTAGTCATTGGATATAAGGTTGAGTTCCTTGCGAACATTTTCGCAAACAGCTCAGCCTTTTCGATAGCGGATGTTGCTACAGTTCCGTCATCCCTCAACAACGGCGGAAACGATGAGTGAGAAAAATTGTTGCTCACAGTCCTTGCCAATGACCAAAAGGGCGGGAACCACTCGGGCATTCGAGGAGTTTGCTGGTTACTCGCTCGTTGAACTTAGATTTTGCCAATGCAATGGTTCGAGTGCACGCATTTCTTGAGTCAATATAAGACGGACTTGACCGCCACTGTCTGAATTGTCGGTTCTTGATCGCGACTGCAGCCTCACAATCCTTGGTAAACCATGGATTTCTAATGTGCGAACGTTTGAAGGAGCAGGGAATGTAAGATTCCATTCCAGATATTATTACTTCCGTTACTGCTTCTGCACAGTTATCGACATTGTTGTCCTTAAAACAAACATCGGACCAAGGGAATGTTGCATAAAAGTCGCGAAGGTCATCCCAATTAGTGCGATGAAAGTGCCACACCTTTCTTGCCTGAGTATCTGATTTAGCAGCATCATTAGTGCTCAAACATCTGACTGATATGAGGGCATGGTCCGAGTTGCCTAATGGAGCTAGCACTTCATATTTGTGTTCATCAGGCTGTGATGTTAGAAAAAGGTCTACGGTATTTGCGAAATGCCCGAGTTGGTCCGGGATGCGAGTTGGATGTTCAATCAATTGTTTTAAGTTACAACTAATAGTGAACGTTTTCGCCAGTCGTCCAGCCTCATCTGTCCTGTTCGAGAATTCTAACCAAGATGAATTGTGGACATTGAAATCACCCAAAATCCCAATTTCTGCTGACGGATAGTTGGTTTGAATCCAATCAACTTTGTCGGCCAAATACTGGAAGAATGCCGCAGGTTGATTGTCACTTGGAGAACGGTAGATGCCACATATGAATTTGATGTTTCTTTGGATGTACGTTTTAAACCATATGACGTCAAATGTGTCATGTTCCAAGTCTTCCTCCCTTTGGCAAGAAATGTCTGAACGGATAAATGCACATACGCCGCCCTTGAAGCGAAACCGTTCGTGTAGCTCGTAGCCTGGATACCGAAGGTAGGTGTGATCGGTGGAGGGAGCGATTTGCGTTTCACTAAGGACTAGCATATGCGGTCTCGTGTCATGTAAGTGCTGATGCACGCAGTCGACATTAGGGTTATTATAGCCTAGGCCGCGAATATTGCTAAAGTCAATGGTGAAATTTTGACTCTGCGAGCAGTTGTTCGCTTTGTTGTTGTTTGGCGGCCTTGATCAGGGACGTTATCGTATGCATGTTGTGTCCCGTTCGATAGTCTCCCCCGGAAATCCGATTGGGAGATCGTTTTACTTCCGGAATATTTTACCGAAAAGGGCGACATCATGGCTCTTTGTTATATTTTGTTGTGTTGACCCGGCAACATCTGCCAGATTCCGAAACGTACTCAAAGAGAACTTCACGGAACCTTTAGCAGATGCTCCCCGGGGCGAGCTATCTCCAGCTCTACCACCTACTAAATGCAACAATTTCATGTTATTGTCTAAAGTCGGTTCCGCGTCAATTCTATAATTGATGCGAATTTTGTAGTTTTTAATTCGGTCCATAAATTCGAACATACTTTCATTATGAAATTTGCGAACAAATTGCAATTCATTTTTAAGAACATCGAGATTTAGGCGATCTCCGAATTTAGTTATGAGGAATTCTCTCAAAGCATTCCAAGTATCATTTACATTTGATGAATATAATTCATCCGCGGCTTTATCAATTAATTTATTTCTGATAACTGCTAAACAATATGCTTTCACAATTGTTTCACTTTCGCTAAACTGCATCAAAAATTGATCAAAACGTTTTAGGAAAGAATTTAATTTCTTGCAATCTCCGTCAAACGAAGGTAAAAGAGCGCCGAATTTTGCGGCGATATCAAGTGGATTCGCCATTTTAGCTTGTTTGCTTTTATTTCGTGCTATTGCTAACGACGACAATTGTTTCGTCAATGAATCAATTTTGATTGATGAATCTCTAAACACCTATAGCAATACAGATTTTATGTTCGATTTTACTAGGGAACGTTGAAAGACTAGGAAGTTTAAGCACTTGTACCTACGATTTTTCGTCAATTGTTTCAGGCAGGCACGGGTTTGCTAGGCCTCGGTGAGCTGCGTGTTCGGATTTCTCCTCGTTGGGGATTACTATTGCCTCGGGATGGTACTTCGTTTCGCACTTTTCGCACCACTGTGACGGCAGAGTAAACTTTTGTGTTCAATGTTCGAATATCTTCTTAAGAATTGAGATTCACTTAATTCGGCCACCACGAAAACTGATATTTCACGAGAGTTCTAGGTTTTAACGAATTAATGAAGATATCCCATCCTCGTCGCCATTTACGTTTTTGGAACACCAAAATCCTTTTAAAAACAATTTTTATTACGACGCGAATAGTACAATAGATCGAGCTTAACTTAACTTATACAATGGATATGTTCGTATTTATAACGTCGGTTGATATCGCTGACTCTACTGTTGCAGCGATTGCACCTCTATTTTCTTTTAGAAATGCCTTGGGATCGAATCTCCTAATTATATATATGATAAATCATTGATACTTTGTAAGGCAACAAGTTGCGCATGAGCTAGTTTACCAATGTCTTGTTTCCGTTTGCTATCTCGAGTACGGTATCTTCGGTACACTATAATAAGGCTTACTATCACCAGAGCCAATAAGACATACTGGATGTAGTTGTGTGTAGTCTCTATTTGAAAGGCTTGAAGAAATTAACGCAAAGTGGATTCACTGAGATGGAAAGTCATCATATCTAAAGACAGTGGATCTATCCCAGATGGTCTCCCGTCTAGTATAACGTAAGATACATTTAGTGGAGCCAGAGTATGAGGTAATAAATACTCAGTTCCGAGTATGTGAATCCGATCGCCATCATTTTCAGTGAGTACTAGAGACTCATTCAATAGGATTTTGGTTGAATGAGTTAGATTGACCTTGTCCGTATATTCTGTGGACCCCATAATATCAGGCTGAGGACATGTCATTAGGCTATGCTCAGCCTGGATTACAGGAAGCATAGTTCTCAACCTCTTGATGGGACAGTATGCCAGTGCTCTACAACTACTATTTTCTAATCGCATTAGCCCCTTATTACAATAAGTTATAGGTCCTGACGGTAAACACCCAGATTTACTCCACCAGGTTTCAGGTTCCATAGTTAGGATATAAGATTCAGCAGGATCATAGTTAACTACTACATCCTCACTCAATATGGTGTTGTGATGCATCCAAGGGCAACTGTACATCTTATACTCATAGCCAATGGATTCCTTGTAGACCCTTGGGATCTTGGCTAATACAGCTAATCGAAACGGGTTCCTCCTTAGCGATACCAGGGTTGTGGTCCCTAGTATATAGGCTGAGTGAGGATTTTGCTCATAGATGGTGTTAGTAAACTCATCTGTATTGTTTATCATTCTCATGAGAGTAAGGGCAGGTAGCATATCTGGAGTGAATCGTCCATTAGCAGCACTGTTATATGCTCGGATAAAAGCATTAGGCTCAATAATCCCTCACTCAATCAGAAAGTTCTGTTGTTGCTGGAGGTAAGATACTCTGCAATCCATATTACGTATTGCCTGTCTAATTACTGCGGTTTGATTACTTATAACTAGAGAAATTTGAGACAGGTCGGTCCGAATGGAGTCCCTATCCTCTTTGATCTGGTCCAAGTACTCATAGATTTGCTGGTCTGATTGGTGTAAGGCGAAGATCTCATGCTCTTGAGCATTCATTTCTTCCTTGTTCCATAACCACCCAGCAGCAAGTGCAGTGAACCCAAGTGCTCCCAAAGCTGGAACTGCCAATGGTAAAAATCTTTTAGATCGGCGGGGTATAGTTGCTGATACATTTGGATGAGTACTTACAGGATAGGTTCCAGATTGGCCATATATATGATTAGGATTGTACTGATGGATAAGCACATCAAAATCAGAGTGGAGATGGAATGATACTTGATTCATGATCACTTGATAAATGTCACTGATCTGTTTATAGCCGGGGCATTTAGAATACATCTCTATAGTTATAGATTTGGTAACATCGGGTATGCTTATTGAAAAAGAGATATGAATTTGGCCATCCCCAAGGTAGGCGGGCCTATCCTCCTCCATCAAGATTCCAAGGTGAGGATTGTGAATGTCCATGGGGGATGCAAGAGTGAGGATCAGTGTCAGACAGTAATTAATGGTAAAAATGGTAGTAGGAAAGTTATGCATTATATTAGTTTGATACAGTGTTGTATATTATGCCCTTTCCAGAGAGATTACAGATTTGCTCTGAATATAGAGATGATGAACTATACGCAAAACTATAAAAGATGTTGACTAATAATTATGCGTAGAGACTTTATATATTATAGTCAGGCGAAATATGTCAGTGATGTCTACGTCTGTCAAAAGTTAGCACATTATTGTAGATAGTATGTAAGTTGTTGATGTCTGTCTTGAAGTTCATAGTTTTATGTTCGTTAATATAGCACATCTCAAGAAATTTTCTTTTATGTAAGTTCTTTTCCGTATCAAGTATTTTTGTCTCATTGTAATTCATAACATAAAAGAAAATTTCTTGAGTTGTGCTATATTAACGAACATAAAACTATGAACTTCAAGACAGACATCAACAACTTACATACTATCTACAATAATGTGCTAACTTTTGACAGACGTAGACATCACTGACATATTTCACCTGACTATAAAATCGTTAACTTCTGCAAATTCAAAATTCGTTTTTCATATATATTTTCGATTTAATATTTGGTAAGGTATTGAAAATGTTTTCTATCAATTTAATAATTGTTCTCTAATTATAGTATTCCTCCCGAGGATGCCCAAATTTTGGGCGAAATATAGAGATTGAATAAAACGAATGGTTTTATTCACTCGGAAAGGTCGAAACCAAGATATTCTAAAATATAATTCTCCGACCAAGAAACGTTTATATGCTATATATATAAGACAATGGACCTTTCACGTCTTAATAATCTTTATTGTATGATACAGCCGTAAGCTGTTGATACAATTAATTCATAACAATGTCAGAGGATTAAAATTACAAACCTGAATCGTAACAAAAAGATAACGCTCGACAGACTTTCTTAACTTAGGTGAATTACCTTCTGTATGGAATACGAAATACCACGACTATTGGAACAAAGGTTATGCGTGCGTTTCCCGCGTGTGCAAGAAATACGTCTTGCCTACTATGTCATCCGTGGACTGGCCCACCAAACCACAGAGACAAATCAAAGAGTACTACTACAAAACTACGACAAGTAGTTTTATATACAAAACTACGATAAGTAGTTTTACATATATATATAATATGGCCGAGGAATGACAAGCTTCCAAGCCTCCCGATCAGTCAGTACCTCGTTCAATAAATTTCGCGACCGATAATAATAGAGTCGACCGTCTATTAATTTCCAGTCAGGATGTTTTTCTGGTTTCGATTCCAAAGCTTTTAAACGACTCATGTACCACGAATCAGATTCATCGTTAAACTCATTCTTCAAAATTGAGCACCCCCTACAAACCATGTCGATATGAAAACCGATTAAAATATCGATAGTCGGAATCGGTGCGATGTCGGCAAACGACTCGTTTTTCGATAAGCTCCTACTGTCCATGTCAATACGAAAACAGAGTCGAATGTCGACAGTCAGAATGGGTCATTTTTCGACATGTTATTCGTGTCGATCCGATGTCGGTAAACGACTAGATTTTCGATAAGGTTGGAATGAATAATAATACATATAGTAAAGCAAAAAAGTTTCATTTATTTGGGAATGTTCATATTCATGAGCTGGAATCTTCACTGCTTATATTTTCATTCCTGGGCTTTCCATTGATCTTAATAGCGCCTTCCTGTTCCATTTTCTCCATAACTTTGGTGGCAGCGACAAAGATACTTTTTTTCCTACTCTTGACAGAATCTGCCAAGAGTGTCAGTTTTCGGCCCAAATACTGATTGGCCACTTTGCGTTCACTATACGGAAATTTAATGCTCACTCGATCTGTAATAAAATAAAATTTAAATAGTAGAAGTACACTATTCAGGCAGTTTAAACATACTCATAATCTGTCCATAAAGGTTCGTAGATGCAAAGAGCAACTTTCGATTCACTCCAGTCATGTTATATACACAAGGAACTTGGTCTTTGATGATGCATCCAGTGATGCGATTAATCAAATCTTTTGTCGAGCGTCCGTGAATGCTAGACAGATACTTGTTCTGCAATCATTTAAAGAAACAGTTTTTTGTAAATCAGAAATGCAAAAGCAGCAGAAATTGGCCCAGATATATGCTTCCACAGAATTCAAATTCACTCTTAATAGCATTACGATTTCGATATATTTGTCCATCAAAATATTCGTGCTCTTCGATGCGGTTTACGAGTTGCTGCAATGCATTGGAACCACTTCGCACTTTTCGTCGGATAGAGAACAAATAATTTTCGAATGGAAAGCAACTGAATTCATTAAGGTTACCGAATCGTTTTACATCGTCACAAATATGAAGCAAAGCATGGACATTTGTTACTATTGAATGCTTGCCATAAACAAGAGCGTACCCTGAAACAAACTTGACCACAAATGACTTTATCACTTCTAAAAGTGTCCAATCTGGTTTCGAAGAGCAAAGGAAACGAATAACGAAATGCAAAAGTAAAAAATGCCTATATACTATTTCATTTGTTTGTCCATATAGTACAACTGGCCCAATGTACAAGAGGAACATTCGCAATTCCGTGGCTTTCCACATTTTTATGTCACTGATCGGTCTGCACCTTCTAGCAAACTCGTTTGGGCATAGTTTTGCGATAAACTTCATGATAACATCAATTTCTACAATTTGTAAATAGCTAAGACAGTACAAATTTTTGTTTTTATACTTTTTATCCTTCAAGTTCAGCAATAGCATTATTATAGTTTTCATTATTCCAAGACAAATTTGATGCATGTAGTCGTAAGGCACGTCATATACTGGATCAAACTTCTGTTGATTTGACATGATACCAAAACCTTTTGCAAATGACGATACTCAACATTTCTAAATTTGTCACATTTTCGGGTACACAATTTATTCATTTCACTATCAGGAACATAGAAAGAGACTCTGCGTAAACGAGATTTTCCATAAACATTACAGCGCAAGCATGAGCCTCTGGCGCAGTGTCCACTAATATTCAAAACAAATGCTTTTGCTGGAGTATCAAACGCACCATATGCAATTCGAAAGCTGAATTTTTTTTCATAAATAACCAAGCCATTTTCTATGATTTCGTTACATTCTTCAACAAAAAGTCTAAGGTATTCGTTACAGTTTACGGGCTTCTTATCCCTACGTATAATTGGACTACAAAAATGATCACATCAGGCACTTCTAAAATTCTGCATAAAATGGGCCAAGCAGTTTTTCCAGAACTTTTATATACATCTAGACCATCGATATTGATAGACACTTTGATCTCGCTCGTCTCGACATTCTCTAAAATATAAAGTTTATTTTTTTCTACGTCAAACCATCTTTTCAATCCAAAATAGTAAAAAAACCCTGTGTCCATTTTTGAAGCTTTCACTGACCGTGGTGTATTAAATAAAGTACGACAGTCGCGTGGTAGAATTGTTGTGTTGATGACAGGCGATCTCTTTAAAAGATGAAGCAGCTGAGTAACAGCAGACATTGTAAGATTATTACATAATGCCCAATCGGTTAGCAAAAATTTTAAATCCCTAGTACAGTTAGGAATGTCAAAAGAGCCGGTATAACGACGTGCATCAATGTCACTATTATTATCGGAAACAGCGCTATTTTCAGTGATTGCATGGATTCGATGGATGCTGCCCTCATCATTATCACTCTCGTTTCCACTTTCGGATGAAGAAAGTAAGTGAAGAGTTGGCCTTTGTTTTTTTGTTGATCGATAGTACCAAGATTTCGAAACCCATTTTCCATCCAAGAAGACTCTATTTTGGTTAGACATTATTCAGAAACTTTCCTAACAATGAAAATAACCTAATTTTAAAAAATGTGAATATACATATATTAATTTGAAAGAAAATTGAACAACAGTGTTGTAGAAAACCTTTTCAGAATAAAAATGACATTTTTTTAAAACTGAAGGACTTTTCTAAAATTTATTTTCAAATTTTCTTTACTCGAAATACACTGCTGGCCACCCAAATTGCAACACCAAGAAAAACAAGATATATCACAACAAAATTTATTTTTTAGGTAACATCTTGACCAATTAAGAAATGCTTAAATTTACAGCATTTTATGAAGCGTGGTTCCCCCCAAAATCAGTACCCAGAGTAGCCGCCATTGTTGGAGATCACAGCTGCCACACGCCTCGGCATTGAGTCAAAGAGACTTTGAATATGCTCTTGGGGTACCTCAGACCAAGCAGCTTCCACACGTTGCCAAAGTTGATCTGGTGTGACGGCTGGGGATGAACTCTGGGTCAGTCGTTGAGCAACCATGGACCACATGTTTTCTATCGGCGAAAGGTCCGGAGAGCGCGCCGGCCAGGGAAGCAATTCAATCTGGTGATTGACGAAGAACCCTTGGACAATGCGTGCTACGTGTGGTCGTGCATTATCCTGTTGAAATATGGCTGTTGGGAAGCCCTGAAGATAAGGAAGGACAACTGGATCCAACACCTCGGAGATGTAGCGCTGGCTGGTTAAAGTACCGGCAATGCGTACAAGAGGAGTGCGAGAGAGATATCCGATACCCCCCCATACCATAATACCCGGTGCAGGACCAGTTTGATGGTGCATAATGCAGCTGTTCAACATCCTCTCTCCACGGTGTCTCCAGACACGAATCCGACCGTCGTGGTGTTGCACACAGAAACGTGACTCGTCAGTAAAGAGAATTTCATTCCATTCTGTCGTCCACATCCTTCTTTCATCGCACCATTGGCGGCGGAGACGTCTGTGGTTCCTCGTCAGAGGTAGACAAAGCAACGGACGTCTTGCGGACAGACCATTCTGCTGTAAACGACGTCGAATGGTACGCGCAGACACTGGATGAGACGTTACAGACTGAATGTGCTGTGATATGGTTTGAGATGTGACTGAGCGGTCGGTCACTGCCATGCGTACAATCTGCCTGTCATTACGTGAAGTGGTACACTGAGGTCGATGCGGTCGATCACGTCTGTCTGTCGTACCCTCCTGCACCCAACGATCACATATCCGCATCACAGTTGTTTGGTTTCGTCCAACACGACGACCGATTTCCCTGAAAGACAAGCCACAATCTCGGTATGCCACTATCCTTCCTCTGTCAAACTCGGATACTTGATCAAAAGATGGTCGTTGTCTCCTACGAGGCATAATTTGTCGTTTTTTTGAAAAGAAAACAAGAAAAACACAATTGCTGTACTTGAAACTGTCAAAATCTCAAGCCTTAAAGAGCGCCTTGAGGTGGCGCTACAGGCGCGCATGATGTGCGGATGCGCTGAAATTCTAATCATCTTCATATCTCACCTCAGCTAATGCATGTTGTAAATTTCATATTATTTGCATACTTCCTTCAGGGTGTTGCATTTATAGTGGCCAGCAGTGTATTAACTGTTTCAATTATAACAATAATAAAAAGGAAGTTTGGATATCCTTTTTTTACCTCTGCAATTTCAATGATGAAAATTGCGCATCCGATGCTATCCAGAATTCCTTTAATACGTATTAAAATACGCTATATACATTATATATCGGTTGATTTTAAATTGCTGAAATAATGACACTATCGATGTATACATACAGTTTAAAAATTAAAAATAATGATAAAACTCGATCTTCCCAAACAATTATAAGGCCGGCCGCACACGCACGGGTGTCTGAATCTGAATTTCGGATCGATTACACGTTAATAAAGACACCGAACACGTTCAAAATTCGTAATATAAACAACCGAACGTACACGTTCGGTTGTTTATAATATGAATATAGGCTTCAAGCAGTTCAGTAGCGTACAGCGGACCTTCGTATCGGGATGAATGACGAAGAACTAACTGCCATTGCGTATTTGTTATCGGAAAATAATAAAAAAAAAGACAAGACGTTGTTTTCGATGTGCCTTATCATAATACTTACCAACGTAATAAATACGAGTCCGATAAATTAATATTTCAAAATATCATATAAACCCTCCATGCGCGACAATGAAATGATTCGAAACGAAAATTTTTGAACGTGTTCGGTGTCGTTATTAACGTGTAATCGATCCGAAATTCATATTCAGATACCCGTGCGTGTGCGGCCGGCCTAAATCCTCATTTATTTATTTAATATTAACGTTTCGCCGACCTTTGAAGTCTCGACGCGATAAGAGTACTTGGCGGCTGCCGCCTCGCTCGCCAGTTTATCAAATTGAACCGATATTAATGTTTATAAACAGGAAAAAAATATTTCTAGTGTAAGTATGGTGTAAAATGTAAATATTTGTCAGCAAATGTAAACATATCGGTTATGGATGTATCGATTGCACGTGTTTACACGTGCAATCGTTTTCCATTTTCGGAAGAAAATTGAGATATGTAGAATAAATAATTGCAGTTAGCTTACCTTTCAAATATTTGAAGATGAATGTTTTGTATCTTTGGTGAGCGTATGTTAACAGAATAGCTTTTGTAACTTTCCTCGCACTTTACACTTTACGTATGCAGATTCACGTTTTAGTTGTTCACTGATTCACCGTATGTGTGCTGCTGTCACACTGCGCACAAACATGCAGTTGAAAAGGGCGCGCAATTCAAGTCGTACAATACCGCGCACATATTCCTCTAGTAAATGGGTTTATATTATTATTATTATCATTTTTAACATGTTTTTACTACAATTGTATTCTAGAGGAAACATTTCTTACTATTTCAATATCGGTGCAGACTGAAAAAACGACATGCGGACTTGAATATTTTCAAAGACATTGGCATATCGGTTCTAGAATCGACATGTCGAGTCGTCCACATGTTGACGTGGAAAAACATCGAAATACAAATAATCACATCAGCAAATGTGTTTGATGAAACTTTGTGCAAATTTTTTATCATAATTTTTATAATATATTAATGTATTTTCCTGAGAATTTTTCATAATTTCCGATATCGGCGCGGACTGAAAAACCGACACCTGGACTTGAACATTTTCAACGACATATAGGCGTATCGGTCATGGCATCGACATGTCGAGTCGTCCACATGTTGACGTGAATACACATCTAATATATGTCAGCCACTTTTTCGTTTCGAATATAAATTATACTAATAACAATCAATCCTTCTATAAACTGGAGATTTATGATCTTACGTTATTTGATATTTTCGATACCCTAAGTGGTCCGAGCGTGACAAATGGGCATAAACAGAACACTTGTTGACAAATCACAAATGCGTGGGAACACGTGTGAATATTTTTCGAGAGCAAAATCAGGGACAGGGCGACAGTCTTCGTCGAGAGGTCCTGGGGATTGCTAGCCCAACTGAGAAACGAAATAAAACAAATTCCTGACAAATTCCTGACATATATTAAATATATTGGCGAATTGGCTTGATGATACGCTTCACAAATTTGTTATCATTCGATTATATTGCGAAACATTTTTTATAATCTCTGATATCGATGAAGATTTCAAAACCGATATACGGACTTAGGCCCGATTTCACCAACGGCGCGTAAACATTCGTTTAGTTAAACTACGTTTTCTTAAACGGGTTGTCTAAACCGAGTTTAATGGTATTCGGATTTTACCAACGAAAAGCGATTGCGTTTAACTAAACGAGAGAATCGAGGTGGCAACGTTGTAAAAGGACGAAGCGGGGTAAAAGAAGCATAGAAATTCCCATAATTTATTGAATTCTATGCGAATGTCTCAAAGAATCGTAACTTGTTCATTTGTTATTCGTACTTTCGTGTTGTTGGAAACGTTTTGTTATGATGTCGGGTGAGAAGAGAAAGCGTGATCCTGCTTTTCAAGTGACTGATCAACATTTGTTACTTGATATAATAGAAAAATATTACGAGATCGTTGAATCAAAAAAAACCGATAAGGTAACAATGAAAACAAAAACATCGAAGTGGATAGAAATCGAAGGAGAATATAATTCGTGCACGACTTCCATTCATCGAGAGTGGAAGGTTTTGAAAAATCTGTGGGAGAACATGAAAAAAACCGCTAAACAATGTATAACAGTGCAAAATCAGAATAACTTTGGAACAGGTATTTATACCAATTAATAGAAGACAACACTGCTAAAACAATAATAATTTTCAGGGGGAGGACCACCAAAAGAAGTAAAAATAGATGAGGTGACCCAAAGAATAATACCTTTGATGCGTCAGAACGTACATGGTTTTATAAACCCTTACGACGTTGATGGCGCTCCACGTGTGAAGTGAACAATCTGGTAATTATTCAAGAATCTTTTATAACCTTCTTTGATTAAACAGTATTTAACAATTATAATAATAAAAATATTTTTTCCAGTAACTATAGATGTTGAAGACAAGACTGACTGGAGTAATTATACTCCCGCAATGTTAACAGCTCCTATGTCGGAGGAACTACATACTGTTTTAGGTAACTATAGTTGTCATAATCTAGTCGTATTTTATTATAACATGTTATAGTTGGGGATGGAGGTCGCACTTCCAACACAAAATTAACCAACAAAAGGCCACTCCAGACCGACAAATTGAGTGATGCAAAAATTCGTGCCTTGGAAGCAGCCAATACGGAAGCGTCACAAGAACATGCAGCGAAAATGAAAATTTTGCAACTTCAGGAGGAGCAAGAACTTCTGAAAGTTCAACAGGAAAGAATTAAATTGGAACAGGAGGAGATAAAATTGGAAATATTGAAAACCCAATTAAGAAAAGAGCTTAACTCATGATAATTAATTTCTACATTAGAATTGAATAAAATATTTTCTCCTTATTTTTGTTTCTTATATTCGTGCAAAATGGCTCATTATAATATCATTCCGAGTTATTTGATATTCATTCACATTTCTCTGCTCTTCTATTTGGTTCATGTCCCCAGTTTCACCTGACGAAGAGATACTTTCGTATTGACGTGGCATTTCTTCTCCAGCTCTTTGTGCTATATTATGTAATATAGCAGTGGCAATAATTACTGGGAATGTGTGTTCTACAGTCATACCCAAACCAATTGCCATACAAGGAAAGCGCCTCTTCCATACACCAAAAAGACGTTCTATGGTGTTTCTTGTTCGTATTAATGATTCATTGTATAGATTTTGGGCACGTGTATCACAGTTAACTAGAGGGGTCATCAAATAATTTGTGCATTTGTAACCCCCATCCCCTATTAACACCGCATCACCATATTTTTTTGCTTCAAACAGGGCTCTCCTCCGGCTATTTTTGAAAATGTGTGAATCATGTGTGCTTCCTGGCCATCTAGCAACAATGTCAATAAATTCCAAGTTTGCATTACATATAGCCTGCACATTTAAAGAAAAATATCCTTTCCTGTTACGGAATATCTCAGCATTTTCTCCACCTATCAATTGAAATAATATTTACGAAAATTTATATCTACATATAATACACTTATATACCTGGTGATTTTCTCAATCTAACATGGGTACAGTCGATCGCACCAATGACCCTGGGAAATCTTGCTTTTTCATAAAAAGCAAGTTGTGCCTCTCTAATCTCATCTTTAGTGCTAGGAAAATGAATGTACGGATGTACCAATGAGGCTATGGCGCAACTCACTCTATGGATTATTCTATGTGATGTCGATGTGCTTACACCGCTGAAATCAGCTGCACTTATTTGAAAACACCCCGTGGCATAAAACCGAAGAGCACACAACAATTGGTTGATAGGAGGGGAAAAGACAACAAACCTGTTGGATGAAAATGTTAAAAAATGTTCTATTTCATGCAAAATATCCAAAACTGTTCTTTTGGAAAGCCGGAATTTCTTAAAAAAATCGACATCGTCCAGATTGTTCATGTGGTCTTCCCTTTCACGTAACCATCTAGGACGCCGAATAACAACTTCTTCATCGTCGCTACTTTCTTCAAAGACCAATAACAGTCTTCTCTCCATATTCACAATAATTCACAACTGTCACTAATGTAAACAAACTATCGCAATTTGAGGTTGTGTTCGCGCTAAACCGAGTTTAACGTTTTAACTGATCAATATTGGTCAGTTGAGCATTTTTCCTCAGTTAAGGCTAAACTGCGTTTAGAAATGTTGGTGAAATCCGTATTTCATTAACTAGAGGTTAAACATGTGTTAAACTAAGTTTAACATTTGGTGAAATCGGGCCTAAGACGTTTGTTCCGGCATATCGGTTTTGGAATCGACATGTCGAGTCGTCCACATGTTGACATGGAAAAACATCGAAATACAAATAATCACATCAGCAAATGTGTTTGATGAAACTTTGTGCAAATTTTTTATCATAATTTTTATAATATATTAATGTATTTTCCTGAGAATTTTTTTCATAATTTCCGATATCGGCGCGGACTGAAAAACCGACACCTGGACTTGAACATTTTCAACGAGATATAGGCGTATCGGTCATGGAATCGACATGTCGAGTCGTCCACATGTTGACGTGAATACACATCTAATATAAAAGATTATATTGGCGAATTGGCTTGATGATACGCTTCACAAATTTGTTATCATTCGATTATATTGCCAAACATTTTTTATAATCTCCGATATCGATGAAGACTTCAAAACCGATATACGGACTTAGACGTTTGTTCCGGCATATCGGTTTTGGAATCGACATGTCGAGTCGCTAGAACTAAACTATTGGTTCCAATGCTTGTGTTTTCAGAAATGAGCGACAAAAATGGTTTAACAGTAACATTACAGTTACTACTATTCTAAATATAATCAATTATTCTTGAAATTACATGAAATACTTTGTCGATACGACTAAGGCCAACCGCACACGGGGTGATTTCGGTGAAAGAAATTTCGATAATGCGGTGGTCGGCACTTATGTTTATGCGTCATAAATTCTGTTAATCACCTAGCCTCGTCGCGAAGTTTCTCGGCTAGGAACCGAACGTTGCGTTAGAAAACGTGTTTCGGGATTGAGATACGGGTTTATTTTCGTGTTTCGATACCTTCAGCGGAATGGTACGTTTAAAGGAACATGTCGGTTCCGTAGGGTCGCAATTTCGTGATATGGAAATGCGTTGAATATTTTTTCGTATGTAATTTTGATTTGTATGTCTAAATTGGACATTACATTGTTATTTTGCAATTTGAAGTGGGCATATAGGTTGAATACGCAATAATTGAAAACCGAAGGAATTGAATAAAGAATGAATGAGAAATTTTGTTTTGCGGAAATGTAGATGACTTTGGAAAAATAGGAGGTTTTCAATTTGAAAAAATGGAGAATAAAACGAGGTTAATAGAATAAATATTTTAAAAGCACCCTCTCCTTAAAAATTTTGTCCTGCGTTTACGGATCAATGTTTATTGTACTATAAAAATCGGACCATTCAGAAACGATTCGTATATTGCCGGAGTATAATAAAACATTTCGGCCGAAGTTCGTTTTATCTATTTCAACGTTCGCAAATCCGCGTTTTTGTCACAGCTACTGAAAATTATCGGTTCAATCATATTTGCTGAATTTTTAAATATGAATGAAGCATGTTATCCAATATACTAATATAAATCCGTTTTACAGTTAAAATCGTACGTTATTTTATTTTTCTGTTTAGATGGTTCATAGTAATATTATTATATTAATGACAAAGACAACGGGTTTTATAATTTTCACAAAATAGAGTGAATATTTTCAAAATTGAAATGGTTGAGGCTGCTGTTTGATGTAAATCCATGTTCAATTTAAGAAAGATATTGCTCGTTTACGGAAATTCATTCACATTTTCTTCATCTGATAAAGACCGAATATTTCGAAAATGCAATCATAGTTATTTGAATATATCTGTATAAATCTTCACCTCATTAATTAAAAGAATATGTTGCTACGCAGAACTCGATCAAACGAATAGTTATTATATCACATTTGTACGAAGCTTCAAAACAATTCATATTAGGTAATATGATTGCTGATAATTACTTCATAATTCGGTGCAGTTTTTGAAAATTTTAATACGATCGGAATGAATATTCTGCATTTTCTTATACATTTTCGAAAGTTAATTGACAAGAAAATTGTTTAGGTAATACTCAAATATAAAAGCATACGCCTGCTGGAAGATATAAATAGTAGAAAAACGCCATACGTCAATAAATAATTAATTCGGACCATTTATGATTAACAAAGAATCGAAATAGATTTTGATTGGAATTATCGAAGTTCCTTGTTCCTATTCAATGTTCACGTGGCCCACATCACCGATTTCGTTTCCGAGCAGGAACGAACGAAGAAATTTCCTCGTACAAGGGACAAGAAATTTGCTTCATTTCGTCGTTTGAAAGGGACCCATATCTGTCAACGAACAAACCCTCGATAAAGATGTGGTCTCACTCTTTTTGCCTGATGCCTCCGTGTCACAAGTACCGGTTTCAGGGGATAATCAACGCCGCGGCCATCGTCTACGAGTTTGGAACTGAAATTTCGGATTCCGTTTACAGCGCGTTCATTATAACGCCGGGCCTGCGGTAATACCTCGGGCGGAGGTTAGGTGATTTAAGCCGGAGTTTCACTACTCTCGTGTGGTCTCGTGTGGTGTGTTGTGGAGTGTGGAGTGGGTGATTACACTAGTCCCACGCGTGGAAGAGCGTTCTGACGCGATCTCGATTCATTGTTGAAGTTGCAAAGGAAGTGTACACTCGCATGGTTATGTGTTTCTCCGATTCCGATAGCGACTTCGAGGAGGATCTGGGATACCTACTGATGTTAACTTTATTGAAAAAAAAAAGAAAGAAGAGACATTGGGTCCATCCAATAAATCAGATGAGAGAAAATCGAAGTGAATTCCACTTACTTGTAAAGGAACTAGAAAGTGACGATGAAAGATTTCGTCAGTACTTCAGAATGACAAAAACTCAGTTTAACGAGGTACATTCTATGATTAAGAATGACATATATAAAATGAGCACCAAATTACGTCGGGCTATTGGAACGAAAGAGACTTGCTGTTTGTTTGAGGTAAGATGTTATTTCTTATAATAAATATTCAAATTAAAGGCATATGAATTTAATGATTAAAAATTAATGAGAAATGAAAGAAAAACTGGAAATACAAAAAAATAAAACAAAAAGAAATACAAAATTGAAATAAAATTATTATAAAATGTCACCAAATTTCCTTTGTCAATGGAGGTATCATTTGTTGTGACTGAATGATCTTTAGCAGGCGTTTGGAGATCGTGGTATCGTGAAGTAGATGGTTGACTTCTTTCACGGTTTTTCATTTCTTCAAATTTTCTAATTTCTGCTTTTGATATTGCAGTATGAAGATCCAATTTGATTCTTGATTGTTCTATGTTGGACAATGTCTTGCATGCCTTGCTCATACTTAAGAAAAAGATCAGTTTGGTCCATTTCCGACTTGGAACATTGTTTTTGAATCCTCATATCGTTTGAAGATTTCATTAATTGAAAAATATCTTCCAAATCTGGCTTATTTTTTTTTGACATTTTTTGCATTCCGCTATTGGAATTGGGTGTCGCTGGATACGAACTGCAAGATTCCTCGATACTAGAAGCCGGACTGAAGGTGCGGCCTCTTCTATTTGTACAGTTTTGTCTACTACATTTGTAGATGTCATTCTGGATTCCATGAATTTATTTAAAAAACTCATTTGTTCTTCGTATTTCCACGATGGTTTATTTTTCGCCGCTTGTCCGCTATGCTTTCGTTTACGGCGTTGCAAAGCGCTGGAATATGCATTTCGCAGCTTCGTCCAATTTTCTTTGCACATGTCAACTGGAAAGTGAATCATAATACATAAATAGTATTTTGTTTACAGATTTTGGCTACTGGTAATTCTTTCCGGTCTCTCGGATATAGTTATCGTATGGGATTTACTACAGTTAGAAATATAGTAAAAGAAGTATGCGAAGCAATATGGAAAAATATGGCTCCCGTTGTGATGCCTGAGCCCACTGAAGAAAAATGGAAGGAAATTGCGCACGATTTTGAAAGTTACTGGCACTTCCCCAATTGTATCGGGGCACTAGATGGCAAGCACGTGAATATAGTTTGTCCAATAAATGCGGGATCTACTTTTTACAATTATAAACAAGAACATTCAATTGTACTGCTCGCTCTTGTTGATGCTCATTATAGATTTATCTTAATAGATGTAGGATCTTATGGCCGAAATAGCGATGGTGGTATTTACAGCAAATCATTAATGGGGAAAATGTTCGAACAAAAAAAACTGAATGTTCCGATGGATAAACCATTGTCTCAAAATTCAGAACCTATGCCATACACAATTGTCGCAGATGCTGCATTTCCTTTGAAAACTTATCTTTTAAAACCTTACAGCAAAGTAAAATTGCAAAATAATGATGCAAATAAAATCTTTAATTATCGATTATCACGTGCTCGGCGGACCGTAGAAAATGCTTTCGGGATTTTAAGATCACGGTTCAGGGTTGTCCAAGGAACCATGCAGATACAGCCGGACATGGCCGACAGAATTGTTCAAGCGGCTTGCTGCCTCCATAATTATCTACGCAATCAAAGTAGGCCCGAAGAAAATGGAGAAAATTTTCTGGATGCAAATCAAAATGATTCTCCTTCAGAATCTTTACTCAACATCGATTCGATCGCAAATAATCCCAGTAAAGACGCTGTTTACGTGCGGAAAAATATACAGAATTTTTGTAAGTTCGGAAGGACAAGTACCATGGCAAATGGATCATATTAAAAGTGGGTATCAAACTGAATTGCATGTACACATCATATACATATTATTAAATGTTACCTGGTTCTTTTAATTTTTGAGAAATGTTTTCCCAAGCCACATTTCTTTTCGAATGATCTTTATAATCATTCCGCATTGTATTATATAATACCTCGTGCTCTCGGACAAGTTCAATAAGTTCTTCAGACATGCTATCTATAAAATGTATCAAAACAACTGAGATATTCAACAGTTGTCCGTCCGTTCGCCACCGCTATGAGATAAGACACTAAAATCCCCACCACCGTTCTGACGACGATCGGAATCGAGCGATCGTGAACACAAGAGACGAGAGAAGTCGAGAATAGTGAAACTCTAACCATATGAAATGAACGTATCCGATATGCTTCTGACGGTCGTCGACACACCACACGAGAGTAGTGAAACTCCGGCTTAACATAAGTTATAGACCAAAAACATTCATGTGTGCTACCGAATCAACGAAATTTGGTTGATCGAAATCACCTCCGTGTGCGGTTGGCCTAAGAAACCATCCTGATCGAAATCTAAACCTGCTTCGACGCTACTGACCGGTTTATTAATGTTTACATTAGGCTCTTGACGTTGCACAGGAACCGACGGAGCCCTCACTACCGATTCCCGTTCGCATTTCCCGAACTCATCGTTTTCGACTGACAATACGTGCACGTCTTATGTACACATCCGAAACAAAAACGGCGAAGCTTTTCCGGACACCGTAAGAATCGATGAGTAATGTCTCCGCAATTCCAACAGGATTTTTCAAATCTACCATTTCGGAAATTGGCTCGGAAAATTTCCTTCGCGATGTCAAAACGTCCGTGGAAGACCCCGAACTTTTATCCTTACCGATTTCCCTCCACGACGCGAATCATCTCTCTCCGCGACCACGGATTTCGCTATCAATATTTCGTCCAATTTTTCCGCCCTGAATCCAGCGGTTTCTACCGTTTGATCAACAACCAAATTGAAACCGGCCTGTTGATCTCGACTCGAACGGAAATTTCGCGAATTTTTGGGACTACGGTAAGCTAACTCGAAATACACTGATCTCTCGGCCGACGGTGGCGGAAGATATGATTTACCTGTTATCTGACGTTGTTCGATGTCTGACGCGATCTCTTCTAGATCATCAAAATTTCGAATATCTCGGTATGAGATAAATTGATTTATCCGCGGCAGTAGATTTCGATAAGCGTATTCAATTAATTCGCTTTCGGACAATGGCCGATATATATAATTATGTTTTTCGGTTTGGAAATCGAGTTTTTAAAAAAAAATATTTATTTGAACGCAAGGTACATGAGAAGCATAACTATCTGCTAATGAATATATTCTGGTTGACTCGATATAATTCAGTTTCCTATATAGAGTTATAAAAGCTTGTGTTGCATTTTCACAGTTTAAAAATAAACGTATGGTGATATATTTCCTTTATGATTTCCTGTTTACAATTTCTATCTATTGAATATAGAAGTCGGATTACATAACTATATATAATATATACAGGGTGTTTGGAGGGTGAGTAGCCATACAGAAAATGGTGAATAGTTGATGGTGTTGGCTACCTGTTGCGCCTAATTAAATAACATTTTGCCCCAAGTTGAACGAGTAATCCTCTTTTCGCTATTTTTTTAGAAAATTCCCAATTTTTTTATAAAATCTTATTTATTTTCTTTATTAATCAATGAAATACCAAAAAAAATATTTAATTTGTTAGTCTAACCCAGTCTTGTTCATATTTACTCATAATTCCCTACAAACTATTTAAAAATAAATAGCCGCGGCTTATTAAACTTCCAAAATCGGAAAAAATATTGAACGTCAACTTTAGAAGGTTAAAATAAAAGAAAAACTAAGTTTGAGATTTTAAAATGTTTTTACTAACTTCTACTATCATACTCTTTCGATCGGTATGTGACATGTACCCTAAATAATTAGGTAACATAGCAATAATAATCGGTTTGTCTAGAAAAGTGCATTAAAAGGGTCACGAGCAAAATATGCAATTGTGATTTAAAAAAAAACAACCACATTTTCAAATAATTTATTATAAATCTTGTTCAAATTGATGTCCATTATTTCTAATACACGCATAACATCTTTTTCTTATTTCCGTTGTGGTTTGGTTTAACCTGATTTCTTGCTTCATTATGACAAATGCATTGTCTATTTTTTCTATTAACTGCTCTCTTGTATGTATTGCTTCTGTATAAACCAGAGCTTTAGCACGGCCCCAGATATAAAAATCCAGCGGTGTCAAATCCGGCGATCTTGCCGGCCAAGGAATAGGGCCATTTCTGCCAATCCAAGCGTTGGGAAATGCATTGTCAAGATGTTCCCGAACAGCTAACGTCCAGTGCGCCGTGCAGCCATCTTGTTGGAAAACAATTGGTTCTTCATTTTGAATATTTGGAACTCCATCTATGAGTTCAGGCAAATCGTTTATTAAAAAATGCAGGTAATTATCTCCATTCAAATTATCTGGTAAATAATGTGGACCGACAATTGTATTTCCAATTAGGCCGGCCCATACGTTTACCGAAAACTTTCTTTGGAATGTCACCGTTTTTTTCTTTTTTGGGTTTTGATCCTTTGGAGCCCAGTGATGCAAATTATGAAAATTTACAATGCCTTACCTTGTAAATTTTGATTCATCCGTCCGCAGGATACTTCTTAAGAAGTCGCGGTTGTCAACATCCATATGTAGCAAGAGGCGACAAAATGAACGCGTCTTTGGTAATCATTTTCTTCGAGGCCTTGCACGGGAGTATAATGAAAGCATGCATTCCATTAGCACGAAGAACAGACCACACGTTCCATGCGCTTAGATTTAGCAATGCTGCTACAGTCCGGATACTGGCTGTGGATCTTGGTTGAAAGCTTCCAGAATACGTTCGTCATCAGCAACATTGCGTTGTCTGGCAACTCCAGGTTCACGGCGGTTCAAATTGCCAGTTTCCTTAAGCGTCCAAATGTGGTTTCAAAAGTATGACGATTTGGTTGACGTCTATTAGGAAAACGCTCTTCGTAAATTCTTTTTGCTTCTCGTCCATTTCCGTCAGCTTTGCCGTATACCATCAACATATCAGCGTATTCCTCGTTGCTAAAAGCAGCCATTAAGAATG
>JAIFOV010000144.1:2500-10000 GCA_020654155.1 Novius pumilus
ACGTGGCAGAACTGAAGGTGAACAAAAGGAGAAACAGCAACTCCTCTAACATGCTCACCCACAAGATCGTCGGAACTTCATTCGCATCTGCACGTCTCCGAGTTAAGCACCATCTCAGACATCGCGTCGATCACGAAAACGTTCTGCGAACTGAAAAAACTCTAGGTCCTGGACCAAGCAAACGATACTTGCGTTCGACAAAGAATCACGAACAACGTAGACAACGTACAATAGGCGGGCAAAAGGTGCAATATAACGCGACAAAGTCGCGTTACCCGAAATAAGTTCGGCCCATCCTCTACATGCCCTCCTAAAACCGTTAGTTCAGACGTCGTCGCATCTTTACATACCGCGCAAATAATCGTGTCCGGTCGTCGACCTCGTGAGTTCGATCAGTTATTTGCGAATGGAACAATTACTCAACTGGACCAAACGGTCGCGAGAAATGCGATCGACAAAGAATCGCGACTAACGTAGACGACGTGAATTGAGCGGACAAAAGGTGCAATATAATGCGACGAAGTCGCATTACGAAAATAAGTTCGGCCCATCCTCTACATGTCCGCCTAAAACCGTCCGTTTAGACGTAGTCGCATCTTAACATCTCGCAAATCTTAGACACTGGACCAAGCAAACGATACTCACGTTCGACAAAGAATCACGAATAACGTAGACAACGTACGATAGGCTGGCAAAAGGTGCAATATAACGCGACAAAGTCGCGTTACCCGAAATAAGTTCGGCCCATCCTCTACATGCCAACCTAAAACCGTTAGTTCAGACGTCGTCGCATCTTCACATACCCCGCAAATAGTCGTGTCCGGTCGTCGGCCTAGCGAGTTCAATCGGTTAATTGAGAATTGAACGATTACTGTACTGGACCAAACGGTCGCGAGAAATGCGATCGACAAAGAATCGCGACTAACGTAGACGACGTGAATTGAGCGGACAAAAGGTGCAATATAATGCGACGAAGTCGCATTACGAAATAAGTTCGGCCCATCCTCTACATGTCCGCCTAAAACCGTCCGTTTAGACGTAGTCGCATCTTGACATCTGTCGCAAATCTCAGACACCGGTCGTCGATCAACGTAATCTTCATTCGTTCATTCGCCACTCCATACGTGCATTCACACGAATTTCGGTCAACGAGCTTATTCGTATAAACCTTTTCATTTCTCGCATCGAACCAATTCACCGCCGATTAAGACGCTTCGCTTCAATTGGAGCCGAATACTCGGCAGCGATCTGACGTTCTTGTCCGAGACATTCTCTGACACGTCAATCGCCGCCATCGATTACGAACGTCCATGCGACGCATCGTACGGCGGTCGAACAGTTCATCGCTCGAAACTGAATAGATCAAATTGGCTGTCGCCGTTCAAGACGGCGCGCCGACACGTCGAATACTCTGTTCGAACTGTTGCGCCAGACCGCGACTAAGCGGAGAACTGCTCGATCATTAAATGAAAGAGTCCTCTCCTCGTCGTCCGTCGTAAGCTTTGTTCGAACGTCGATCGACCGAATCGACGCGTCTATCCGTCCAACGCGCCCATCCTCGAGCAGCAAACCGATCTCATGGAAAATGCGTCGATCGCACGTCCAGCCGTTCTAAAACGCAATCGACGTCCCGATTCATGAATCGAGATCGATATCGCGATCGAACGTGTTGAACGACGCGCATTTTCGTCGATCGAACGTTGCACTCGATGAAAGAGCAGTCTTCGTTATTGTAACGACCCTCAGTCAGGAGTGGTCCTAAGACAGTGTCCGAGGACCGCAATGTGCGTTCGAAATGTCGATGTTCGTGTGTCCTGCAGTTCGCAAGTTGTCACGCAATTGGCTGCGTTCTTCATCGACCCACGAGCCAAGTGATCCACCGTTCAGGATAATCTTTTTGTGTATCACTCACATGAATTACAAATCGTTTCGCTTTATGCACGCACGTACCGACACTCGGTCGAGGTTGGTGCGATTGAGCGTCTACGATATTGTAACATAATTGGTGCAATTGACGAAAAATAATTTCGAACAAAGGAATGAACGAACGGACCAATTCATGCCTCGGGTCACACGATCCGCATATATCGTCTTCGCGTTCGGTTACGTCTCACCGCAATTGGTAGGACGAAATTCACGCTCGACAGTGCAGCGGCCACGGCGACAACGTCGACGGCAGTCCGAAGAGCGTTATCCGTGTTCGAGAAGTCGAGAACACTTGTCGCATCTCGTCGTACTACACGTTCCGATCGACAACGGCAAGGAACGTTTTGGGAACGTAAATTTTACTTCCCTTCTGTCCGTTCCGTCCGTTCGTTGAATCGTGGGTGTTTCGACATCGATCGACATCGGCGAATTCACGACGATCGACCCGGGCGAATAACTTTAAACCGCGACTAAAACGGGATCTCACCGTTTAAATTCGCGTTAGGTACCCAGATCTTTTACGTCACTAGAATATCGCCATGCATTCCCGACCACTCTAAATGTTGAAAAAAAATTCGTTTTCGTTCTATCGATGTACGTTCACCGGCTCGCAACGGACCTTTCTTTACGGACGACGCACTTGCGAACGACCGGCATAAGGTCGCACGGACGAATCATAATCCGTACGACGCGCCGTTCAAATACCGTTCGCGACGCCGTCACCTCGAAATAACCGTATCACTACGAACACGTCTCTCCTCGCTAACAAACTACAGGAACACACGACTAATCGCATACTCACAAATTGCATGTGTCGGCAGACTATCTGGTTCCTTAGTAGCAGTTGCGATAGACTAAATGTTCATCGGCGAACGGACGATAGTAAACGAGGATTACGATTTTCTACTATTCTCGTGTTAAACGTCATTCGCCGAAGCGAAAACGATAAACAACGTTAATGATCCTTCCGCAGGTTCACCTACGGAAACCTTGTTACGACTTTTACTTCCTCTAAATGATCAAGTTCGGTCATCTTCCCAGCAACATCGACGACGTCGAAACGCCACCGCGTACCAGTCCGAAGACCTCACTAAATCATTCAATCGGTAGTAGCGACGGGCGGTGTGTACAAAGGGCAGGGACGTAATCAACGCGAGCTTATGACTCGCGCTTACTGGGAATTCCTCGTTCATGGGGAACAATTGCAAGCCCCAATCCCTAGCACGAAGGAGTTTCAGCGGGTTACCCGGGCCGCTAGGCCAGGAGGACACGCTGATTCCTTCAGTGTAGCGCGCGTGCGGCCCAGAACATCTAAGGGCATCACAGACCTGTTATTGCTCAATCTCGTGCGGCTAGAAGCCACCTGTCCCTCTAAGAAGAATATAATGTACGCAGACAGTAAAAACCGCGCCGACCCGAGAGCCGGCGGGCCTTTAAGATGTCTAATGCGCCTATTTAGCAGGCTAGAGTCTCGTTCGTTATCGGAATTAACCAGACAAATCGCTCCACCAACTAAGAACGGCCATGCACCACCACCCACCGAATCAAGAAAGAGCTATCAATCTGTCAATCCTTCCGGTGTCTGGGCCTGGTGAGGTTTCCCGTGTTGAGTCAAATTAAGCCGCAGGCTCCACTCCTGGTGGTGCCCTTCCGTCAATTCCTTTAAGTTTCAGCTTTGCAACCATACTTCCCCCGGAACCCAAAAGCTTTGGTTTCCCGGAAGCTGCCCGCCGAGTCATCGGAGGAACGTCGGCGGATCGCTAGCTGGCATCGTTTATGGTTAGAACTAGGGCGGTATCTGATCGCCTTCGAACCTCTAACTTTCGTTCTTGATCAATGAAAACATTTTTGGCAAATGCTTTCGCTTCTGTCCGTCTTGCGACGATCCAAGAATTTCACCTCTAACGTCGCAATACGAATGCCCCCATCCGTTCCTGTTGATCATTACCTCGGTGTTCCGAAAACCAACAAAATAGAACCGAGGTCCTGTTTCATTATTCCATGCACGGAGTATTCAGGCGAAATTTTAGCCTGCTTTGAGCACTGTAATTTGTTCAAAGTAAACGTGCCGGCCCACCTCGACACTCAATGAAGAGCACCGCGGCAGGATTGAATTGGGCCGCTCTCGCGAGCTAAGCCCGCCGGCAGGACGTCTCGCATCACGCCAGTTGACACCGCGAACGATGAACCGTCGGCGCGAGACACAAATTCGACTACGAGCTTTTTAACCGCAACAACTTTAATATACGCTATTGGAGCTGGAATTACCGCGGCTGCTGGCACCAGACTTGCCCTCCAATTGATCCTCGTTCAAGGATTTAAAGTGTGCTCATTCCGATTACGGGGCCTCGGATGAGTCCCGTATCGTTATTTTTCGTCACTACCTCCCCGTGCCGGGAGTGGGTAATTTGCGCGCCTGCTGCCTTCCTTGGATGTGGTAGCCGTTTCTCAGGCTCCCTCTCCGGAATCGAACCCTGATTCCCCGTAACCCGTTACGACCATGGTAGGCGCAGAACCTACCATCGACAGTTGATAAGCCAGACATTTGAAAGATGCGTCGCCGGTACGGGACCGTGCGATCAGCATAAAGTTATTCAGTGTCACCAAATTGTACGATGACGAGCGAGCCCGCCACCGATTGATTTTGATCTAATAAAAGCGCCCCTTCCGTTTCCGGTCGGGGTTCTGTTTGCATGTATTAGCTCTAGAATTACCACAGTTATCCAAGGAAACTATGTGGTACGATCTAAGGAACCATAACTGATTTAATGAGCCTTTCGCGGTTTCACCTTAATTTGGCTTGTACTGAGACATGCATGGCTTAATCTTTGAGACAAGCATATGACTACTGGCAGGATCAACCAGGAACTGTTTGTTGTGCGTTCACCAAAATGAATAAACGCTACTCACAGTTGCCGAGCGACGGCCGTCACCTCGCATCGCGAACGATGTTTCGACGAGCCGACTCGCTTGAATAATACGTACATTTTTAAAGTGCACGATTATTTGTCGCTACCCATTGAAAAGTTTCACGACATAAAATCGCTGTGCCGTCCGATGTTATCTTTAGGGCGGATACGGCTACTAGCGATACATAATATATTGTTATTATCATATATTATAAATTTAACGCACGCATTCTCGACCCTTCGTTATACATGACAAATATACAACGACACGGTGATTCGATAGTACGACGTAAATTGACAATCTCGCTCGGTAATAATCGAGTGGTCGCTAATTTAAAAATGTAACGGACGCCGAAGCGCCCTACGCATACTTATGGTCGACCGCATATGACCTTCTAAACTACAAAGAGTTCGAATCGGCCGCGATCTCGCTGGTAGGCAAACGTCACTACGCCCTGACAAGGGAGCGTTTTCCAGGATTCGAGTACCCTCGGACGACATCCGACGAAACGTTGGTTTCTAAAAACGGACGTCGTCCTGATAGCGGGTAAACTACCCTCGGGCCGCGACAAAGGTAACATACAGAATCACACTACATCATTCCTGCAGGGAGCATGCTACCTCGCCTAAGTAGGGAGAAAAACCTTTAGGTTCGCCGATCGGTCAGGCGGGACGCACGCAAACGGATCCATCGAAATACATCGTTCGGACTTGGCATCCGCAACTTCCATCGATCAATAAGTTCGGAAGCTAACGCACTTCCAACATCAAATCGCATTCGAATAACGTCAAGATTGAATTGCGTCTGTTATTCGAAATATCGATACGACTTCGATTCACACCTTTCTCTCAACGACCCATACACCCTATATAGGGACGAAAACCGCTGGGTTCACCGATCGGTCGTCGAATCCGAAATACACCGTTCGAACTTTAACTTCTCACAATATCTCCGAAATACACCTTTCGGACTCTGACTGCTGAACGGTCGACCGAAATACACCGTTCGGACTTGAACTTCTCGGCATATCTCCGAAACGTACCTTTCGGACTCTAACTATCGCACTGTCGCCCGAAGTGCACCGTTCGGACTTGAACTTTTCGGCATATCTCCGAAATGCACCTTTCGGACTCTGACTGCTAAACGGTCGACCGAAATACACCGTTCGGACTTGAACTTCTCGGCATATCTCCGAAACGTACCTTTCGGACTCTAACTATCGAACTGTCGCCCGAAGTGCACCGTTCGGACTTGAACTTTCGGCATCTCTCCGAAATGCACCTTTCGGACTCTGACTGCTAAACGGTCGACCGAAATACACCGTTCGGACTTGAACTTCTCGGCATATCTCGAAACGTACCTTTCGGACTCTAACTATCGCACTGTCGCCCGAAGTGCACCGTTCGGACTTGAACTTTTCGGCATATCTCCGAAATGCACCTTTCGGACTCTGACTGCTAAACGGTCGACCGAAATACACCGTTCGGACTTGAACTTCTCGGCATATCTCCGAAACGTACCTTTCGGACTCTAACTATCGAACTGTCGCCCGAAGTGCACCGTTCGGACTTGAACTTTCGGCATCTCTCCGAAATGCACCTTTCGGACTCTGACTGCTAAACGGTCGACCGAAATACACCGTTCGGACTTGAACTTCTCGGCATATCTCCGGAACGTACCTTTCGGACTCTGACTGCTAAACGGTCGACCGAAATACACCGTTCGGACTTGAACTTTTCGGCATCTCTCCGAAATGCACCTTTCGGACTCTGACTGCTAAACGGTCGACCGAAATACACCGTTCGGACTTGAACTTCTCGGCATATCTCCGAAACGTACCTTTCGGACTCTAACTATCGCACTGTCGCCCGAAGTGCACCGTTCGGACTTGAACTTTTCGGCATATCTCCGAAATGCACCTTTCGGACTCTGACTGCTAAACGGTCGAACGAAATACACCGTTCGGACTTGAACTTCTCGACATATCTCCGAAACGTACCTTTCGGACTCTAACTATCGAACTGTCGCCCGAAGTGCACCGTTCGGACTTGAACTTTCGGCATCTCTCCGAAATGCACCTTTCGGACTCTGACTGCTAAACGGTCGACCGAAATACACCGTTCGGACTTGAACTTCTCGACATATCTCCGGAACGTACCTTTCGGACTCTGACTGCTAAACGGTCGAACGAAATACACCGTTCGGACTTGAACTTCTCGACATATCTCGAAACGTACCTTTCGGACTCTAACTATCGAACTGTCGCCCGAAGTGCACCGTTCGGACTTGAAATTTTCGGCAAATCTCCGAAATGCACCTTTCGGACTCTGACTGCTAAACGGTCGACCGAAATACACCGTTCGGACTTGAACTTCTCGGCATATCTCCGAAACGCACCTTTCGGACTCTGACTGCTAAACGGTCGACCGGAATACACCGTTCGGACTTGAACTTCTCGGCATATCTCCGAAACGTACCTTTCGGACTCTAACTATCGCACTGTCGCCCGAAGTGCACCGTTCGGACTTGAACTTTCCGGCATATCTCCGAAATGCACCTCTCGGACTCACCTGAACTTCTCGACATATCTCCGAAACGTACCTTTCGGACTCGGAATCTGGATAATCGCTCCGAAAGACACCTCATCGACTCGGATTGTGAAAC
>JAIFOV010000144.1:15000-17500 GCA_020654155.1 Novius pumilus
TCTCCAAACATGCTGCCCTTTGCCACGTGCCCAAATGCACTGGGCCAAAAGCACCCCCAGTTGGCGCGGCGACATGTAACATTTGCGGGGGGTGCTACGCCGGCAAAATTGGTTTGGCTCAACACCAGAGATCTGCTCACCCCGAAGTCCGCAATCAGGCAAGGGCTCCCGCCAGCCTCGACCCGCCTCCCCCCCGAAGACGATCCCCCAGGCCGGGGGTGTTCTCGGAGGAGGAGGTTGCTAAGATGCTGGAACTGGAGCGGGAGTTCTATGGCGACGGGTTTATGGCCAAACTAATGTCCCAGCGGATTGACAAGACCAAGAAGCAATTAAGGGACAAGAGATGCCAGCCGGCATATAAAAAGTTGAGGGAGGATTACCTGCGGGTAAATCCGCCCTCAGCTGATCGTCTTGCTCTCGTGAGCAGTGGAGTAGGGGGCAACTCCGAGCAAGACGAGCCATTAACTCCGTCGCCGTTACCCGAGCGGGACGAAGAGTTTCAATGGCCAGAGTCAGCTTCCGGTGAGAGATCCCCGGAAGCACGACCAAATCCGGCCACTCCAGAGCCGGAAGTAAACGAATCACCGCCAGACGATGTCCGGGAATGGCAAAGGGAAGTGCTGCGGGTAGCTCTAGAACTATCGATCCCCGCGGAACTTCCTGGTGATTCGGCAGAAGCCGTGGCACTTCTGCGGAGCGCCCTCCAACAAGCCATGGACGACGATGAATTTACTTTCACTCAGTCGTCCGTCGATGACTTATACGACAAGGCAACTTCCCACTTGATATCTGGGGTGGAGAAGGTGGAGGGAAACCGTCGCTCAAATAGAGTCCGAAGGGGCAGGCCCAGAAGGGGGAATGGAACGCGTAGACGTTTCATTTATGCCCGGACTCAGGATCTCTACAAGAAAAATCCAGCAGAACTGGCTAGATGCGTCCGTAACAATGTGGATTGGTTGGATTCGAATATTCAGCCAAACGTTGCGGACGCCCGGGAGTTGTATGAAAGGCTCTGGGCAACCAGGCCGGAAGTGCAGCTACCCGATATGGGCCAACCGGAGGGTCGAGTGGCGTTGCTCGATGCGCTCCCTCCCTTCGCTCAAGGGGAAATAGGCAAAAGGGTGGCCCGTATGAAAAGATCCACAGCTCCGGGGCCAGACGGGATCCGACGTTCCGACGTAACCCACTGGTCCAGGAGGGAAGTCCTCCGGCTGCTTTTCAACCTGCTCCTTGTGAGCGGGAAGATTCCGGCGGCTTGGAGGGTGAACCGAACCACGTTGATTCCTAAGGAGGGGAAGGATGGGAGTTTGGCCGAGAACTACCGTCCCATAACCATTGGTTCGATACTAGCGCGGGTTTTCTTTGGCTGTATCGACCAAAAACTTAGGAATGTGGTAAAGTTCTCACCCCGTCAAAAAGGGTTCATAGCAGAGTCGGGGTGCTTCAACAATGTGCACATTCTCGATGAGCTGCTGCGGCATGCCAAAGCCAATTCGCAATCGCTGGTCGTAACGATACTAGATATCAGTAAAGCATTTGATACTGTCCCACACACGGCTCTGGGACAGTCGTTACGAGTTAAAGGACTCCCCCAGGTAGTTGTAAGCCTGGTACAAGAAAGTTACGAGAATGTGCGCACGAGAGTCTCCGTGGGGCAGGAGTCTTTCGAAATTCAACTCCAGCGAGGGGTCAAGCAAGGTGACCCCCTGAGTCCGTTTTTATTTAATGCAGTAATGGACCCTTTACTGCATAAGCTGGAAAGTCAACCTGGGTATCGCATAAGTGGTGATATGGATATCTCCTCATTGGCCTTCGCTGACGATTTGGTGCTCGTCAGCGAGAATTTGCAACAGGCCGAGGATCAGCTACGAACAGTCGAAGCATACCTCACGAGTCTGGGTATGCGACTGTCCCCGAGCAAATGCGGGGGTTTTGCAATAATGCCGCGTCGAAAATCCTGGTACGTAGCTGAAACCGGGTTGAAATTAATGGGGGGAGAGCGGATCTCGCACTGCGGTGCGGGGTGCCGTTTCGACTACCTAGGTGTGGAAATATCTCCTTGGGCTGGCATAGAATTCGAGAGCATAAGGTCGAACCTTGCGTCAACGCTTAGCCGAGTCCGCCGGTTATCGTTGAAACCACACCAGAAGGTAGAGTTAATCTCCGCCCACCTAATCCCGCACTACCTGTACCAATTGGGGATGGTAGCTCCCCCGATAACACGGATTCGGGTATTAGACCAGGAGGTACGGGTAGTGGTTAAGGAGCTCCTCCACTTGCCGCAGTCGGTAACTGATTGCCTACTGTACTGTGGCAAGCGAGACGGGGGATTAGGTTTCCCACGACTAGAGACCTTGGTCGTGGGCGCCACTCTTAGGGCAGGGTCAAAATTCACGGAGAGCACCGACCCTGCCATCCAAGCACTAGCAGCCGGGTCAGGACTGGTGGACCGTCTCGTCAGACTGGCCAGAGGTGCACGGTTGCGTTGGCCAGTGTCCGC
>JAIFOV010000144.1:22500-40000 GCA_020654155.1 Novius pumilus
TATCCTGACCTAACCTAACCTAACCTAACCTAACCTAACCTAACCCACACTAACCTAAACCCGGATCATCCACCCCGTCACCGCTAGGTACATTTTGTTACGATTCGAGAATGTCCGAGCGATGACGTCAATTCTTCGTCGCGTGTGTCGTATATATGCTACGTGATGGACAGCAGTCGCGAGTGATTTATAAGGCCGATTTTATCCCGTTACGCGATATTCCTGATACTGTTCGAAAGTTATAGATTTTATTCGAATCACAAGTCAGAGAGAAGGAGATGACGCGTCGCGGCGAGACGATTTTCGTACGGAAAATTGAGTTTTTCACGAAAACATGTTCGAGATGTATCCCGGGTTGCCTAATCGGCAACGCCATCTGTCGGCCATGTGGTGGGATCGTTTCGACAAGCACACGTCAATTCGATTCGAACCGGTGAGATCGAAGACTAGAATGCACATTCAACGTTCGAAACGTTTATTCCAGAGTCATGCCGAAATTGTTCTAGTCCGAAATGTGCATTTCGGGCGCCCGTTCAAAAGTCAGATTCTGAGAGGTGTATTTCGGATAGATGTTTCACATTCAGAGTCCAAAAGGTGAGTTTCGGAGAGATGTTTCACAATCCGAGTCGATGAGGTGTCTTTCGGAGCGATTATCCAGATTCCGAGTCCGAAAGGTACGTTTCGGAGATATGTCGAGAAGTTCAGGTGAGTCCGAGAGGTGCATTTCGGAGATATGCCGGAAAGTTCAAGTCCGAACGGTGCACTTCGGGCGACAGTGCGATAGTTAGAGTCCGAAAGGTACGTTTCGGAGATATGCCGAGAAGTTCAAGTCCGAACGGTGTATTCCGGTCGACCGTTTAGCAGTCAGAGTCCGAAAGGTGCGTTTCGGAGATATGCCGAGAAGTTCAAGTCCGAACGGTGTATTTCGGTCGACCGTTTAGCAGTCAGAGTCCGAAAGGTGCATTTCGGAGATTTGCCGAAAATTTCAAGTCCGAACGGTGCACTTCGGGCGACAGTTCGATAGTTAGAGTCCGAAAGGTACGTTTCGGAGATATGTCGAGAAGTTCAAGTCCGAACGGTGTATTTCGTTCGACCGTTTAGCAGTCAGAGTCCGAAAGGTACGTTCCGGAGATATGTCGAGAAGTTCAAGTCCGAACGGTGTATTTCGGTCGACCGTTTAGCAGTCAGAGTCCGAAAGGTGCATTTCGGAGAGATGCCGAAAAGTTCAAGTCCGAACGGTGCACTTCGGGCGACAGTTCGATAGTTAGAGTCCGAAAGGTACGTTTCGGAGATATGTCGAGAAGTTCAAGTCCGAACGGTGTATTTCGTTCGACCGTTTAGCAGTCAGAGTCCGAAAGGTGCATTTCGGAGATATGCCGAAAAGTTCAAGTCCGAACGGTGCACTTCGGGCGACAGTGCGATAGTTAGAGTCCGAAAGGTACGTTTCGGAGATATGCCGAGAAGTTCAAGTCCGAACGGTGTATTTCGGTCGACCGTTTAGCAGTCAGAGTCCGAAAGGTGCATTTCGGAGAGATGCCGAAAAGTTCAAGTCCGAACGGTGTATTTCGGTCGACCGTTTAGCAGTCAGAGTCCGAAAGGTACGTTCCGGAGATATGCCGAGAAGTTCAAGTCCGAACGGTGTATTTCGGTCGACCGTTTAGCAGTCAGAGTCCGAAAGGTGCATTTCGGAGAGATGCCGAAAAGTTCAAGTCCGAACGGTGCACTTCGGGCGACAGTTCGATAGTTAGAGTCCGAAAGGTACGTTTCGGAGATATGCCGAGAAGTTCAAGTCCGAACGGTGTATTTCGGTCGACCGTTTAGCAGTCAGAGTCCGAAAGGTGCATTTCGGAGATATGCCGAAAAGTTCAAGTCCGAACGGTGCACTTCGGGCGACAGTGCGATAGTTAGAGTCCGAAAGGTACGTTTCGGAGATATGCCGAGAAGTTCAAGTCCGAACGGTGTATTTCGGTCGACCGTTTAGCAGTCAGAGTCCGAAAGGTGCATTTCGGAGAGATGCCGAAAAGTTCAAGTCCGAACGGTGCACTTCGGGCGACAGTTCGATAGTTAGAGTCCGAAAGGTACGTTTCGGAGATATGCCGAGAAGTTCAAGTCCGAACGGTGTATTTCGGTCGACCGTTTAGCAGTCAGAGTCCGAAAGGTGCATTTCGGAGATATGCCGAAAAGTTCAAGTCCGAACGGTGCACTTCGGGCGACAGTGCGATAGTTAGAGTCCGAAAGGTACGTTTCGGAGATATGCCGAGAAGTTCAAGTCCGAACGGTGTATTTCGGTCGACCGTTCAGCAGTCAGAGTCCGAAAGGTGTATTTCGGAGATATTGTGAGAAGTTAAAGTTCGAACGGTGTATTTCGGATTCGACGACCGATCGGTGAACCCAGCGGTTTTCGTCCCTATATAGGGTGTATGGGTCGTTGAGAGAAAGGTGTGAATCGAAGTCGTATCGATATTTCGAATAACAGACGCAATTCAATCTTGACGTTATTCGAATGCGATTTGATGTTGGAAGTGCGTTAGCTTCCGAACTTATTGATCGATGGAAGTTGCGGATGCCAAGTCCGAACGATGTATTTCGATGGATCCGTTTGCGTGCGTCCCGCCTGACCGATCGGCGAACCTAAAGGTTTTCTCCTACTTAGGCGAGGTAGCATGCTCCCTGCAGGAATGATGTAGTGTGATTCTGTATGTTACCTTTTGTCGCGGCCCGAGGGTAGTTTACCCGCTATCAGGACGACGTCCGTTTTTAGAAACCAACGTTTCGTCGGATGTCGTCCGAGGGTACTCGAATCCTGGAAAACGCTCCCTTGTCAGGGCGTAGTGACGTTTGCCTACCAGCGAGATCGCGGCCGATTCGAACTCTTTGTAGTTTAGAAGGTCATATGCGGTCGACCATAAGTATGCGTAGGGCGCTTCGGCGTCCGTTACATTTTTTAAATTAGCGACCACTCGATTATTACCGAGCGAGATTGTCAATTTACGTCGTACTATCGAATCACCGTGTCGTTGTATATTTGTCATGTATAACGAAGGGTCGAGAATGCGTGCGTTAAATTTATAATATATGATAATAACAATATATTATGTATCGCTAGTAGCCGTATCCGCCCTAAAGATAACATCGGACGGCACAGCGATTTTATGTCGTGAAACTTTTCAATGGGTAGCGACAAATAATCGTGCACTTTAAAATGTACGTATTATTCAAGCGAGTCGGCTCGTCGAAACATCGTTCGCGATGCGAGGTGACGGCCGTCGCTCGGCAACTGTGAGTAGCGTTTATTCATTTTGGTGAACGCACAACAAACAGTTCCTGGTTGATCCTGCCAGTAGTCATATGCTTGTCTCAAAGATTAAGCCATGCATGTCTCAGTACAAGCCAAATTAAGGTGAAACCGCGAAAGGCTCATTAAATCAGTTATGGTTCCTTAGATCGTACCACATAGTTTCCTTGGATAACTGTGGTAATTCTAGAGCTAATACATGCAAACAGAACCCCGACCGGAAACGGAAGGGGCGCTTTATTAGATCAAAATCAATCGGTGGCGGGCTCGCTCGTCATCGTACAATTTGGTGACACTGAATAACTTTATGCTGATCGCACGGTCCCGTACCGGCGACGCATCTTTCAAATGTCTGGCTTATCAACTGTCGATGGTAGGTTCTGCGCCTACCATGGTCGTAACAGGTTACGGGAATCAGGGTTCGATTCCGGAGAGGAGCCTGAGAAACGGCTACCACATCCAAGGAAGGCAGCAGGCGCGCAAATTACCCACTCCCGGCACGGGAGGTAGTGACGAAAAATAACGATACAGGACTCATCCGAGGCCCCGTAATCGGAATGAGCACACTTTAAATCCTTGAACGAGGATCAATTGGAGGGCAAGTCTGGTGCCAGCAGCCGCGGTAATTCCAGCTCCAATAGCGTATATTAAAGTTGTTGCGGTTAAAAAGCTCGTAGTCGAATTTGTGTCTCGCGCCGACGGTTCATCGTTCGCGGTGTCAACTGGCGTGATGCGAGACGTCCTGCCGGCGGGCTTAGCTCGCGAGAGCGGCCCAATTCAATCCTGCCGCGGTGCTCTTCATTGAGTGTCGAGGTGGGCCGGCACGTTTACTTTGAACAAATTACAGTGCTCAAAGCAGGCTAAAATTTCGCCTGAATACTCCGTGCATGGAATAATGAAACAGGACCTCGGTTCTATTTTGTTGGTTTTCGGAACACCGAGGTAATGATCAACAGGAACGGATGGGGGCATTCGTATTGCGACGTTAGAGGTGAAATTCTTGGATCGTCGCAAGACGGACAGAAGCGAAAGCATTTGCCAAAAATGTTTTCATTGATCAAGAACGAAAGTTAGAGGTTCGAAGGCGATCAGATACCGCCCTAGTTCTAACCATAAACGATGCCAGCTAGCGATCCGCCGACGTTCCTCCGATGACTCGGCGGGCAGCTTCCGGGAAACCAAAGCTTTTGGGTTCCGGGGGAAGTATGGTTGCAAAGCTGAAACTTAAAGGAATTGACGGAAGGGCACCACCAGGAGTGGAGCCTGCGGCTTAATTTGACTCAACACGGGAAACCTCACCAGGCCCAGACACCGGAAGGATTGACAGATTGATAGCTCTTTCTTGATTCGGTGGGTGGTGGTGCATGGCCGTTCTTAGTTGGTGGAGCGATTTGTCTGGTTAATTCCGATAACGAACGAGACTCTAGCCTGCTAAATAGGCGCATTAGACATCTTAAAGGCCCGCCGGCTCTCGGGTCGGCGCGGTTTTTACTGTCTGCGTACATTATATTCTTCTTAGAGGACAGGTGGCTTCTAGCCGCACGAGATTGAGCAATAACAGGTCTGTGATGCCCTTAGATGTTCTGGGCCGCACGCGCGCTACACTGAAGGAATCAGCGTGTCCTCCTGGCCTAGCGGCCCGGGTAACCCGCTGAAACTCCTTCGTGCTAGGGATTGGGGCTTGCAATTGTTCCCCATGAACGAGGAATTCCCAGTAAGCGCGAGTCATAAGCTCGCGTTGATTACGTCCCTGCCCTTTGTACACACCGCCCGTCGCTACTACCGATTGAATGATTTAGTGAGGTCTTCGGACTGGTACGCGGTGGCGTTTCGACGTCGTCGATGTTGCTGGGAAGATGACCGAACTTGATCATTTAGAGGAAGTAAAAGTCGTAACAAGGTTTCCGTAGGTGAACCTGCGGAAGGATCATTAACGTTGTTTATCGTTTTCGCTTCGGCGAATGACGTTTAACACGAGAATAGTAGAAAAATCGTAATCCTCGTTTACTATCGTCCGTTCGCCGATGAACATTTAGTCTATCGCAACTGCTACTAAGGAACCAGATAGTCTGCCGACACATGCAATTTGTGAGTATGCGATTAGTCGTGTGTTCCTGTAGTTTGTTAGCGAGGAGAGACGTGTTCGTAGTGATACGGTTATTTCGAGGTGACGGCGTCGCGAACGGTATTTGAACGGCGCGTCGTACGGATTATGATTCGTCCGTGCGACCTTATGCCGGTCGTTCGCAAGTGCGTCGTCCGTAAAGAAAGGTCCGTTGCGAGCCGGTGAACGTACATCGATAGAACGAAAACGAATTTTTTCAACATTTAGAGTGGTCGGGAATGCATGGCGATATTCTAGTGACGTAAAAGATCTGGGTACCTAACGCGAATTTAAACGGTGAGATCCCGTTTTAGTCGCGGTTTAAAGTTATTCGCCCGGGTCGATCGTCGTGAATTCGCCGATGTCGATCGATGTCGAAACACCCACGATTCAACGAACGGACGGAACGGACAGAAGGGAAGTAAAATTTACGTTCCCAAAACGTTCCTTGCCGTTGTCGATCGGAACGTGTAGTACGACGAGATGCGACAAGTGTTCTCGACTTCTCGAACACGGATAACGCTCTTCGGACTGCCGTCGACGTTGTCGCCGTGGCCGCTGCACTGTCGAGCGTGAATTTCGTCCTACCAATTGCGGTGAGACGTAACCGAACGCGAAGACGATATATGCGGATCGTGTGACCCGAGGCATGAATTGGTCCGTTCGTTCATTCCTTTTGTTCGAAATTATTTTTCGTCAATTGCACCAATTATGTTACAATATCGTAGACGCTCAATCGCACCAACCTCGACCGAGTGTCGGTACGTGCGTGCATAAAGCGAAACGATTTGTAATTCATGTGAGTGATACACAAAAGATTATCCTGAACGGTGGATCACTTGGCTCGTGGGTCGATGAAGAACGCAGCCAATTGCGTGACAACTTGCGAACTGCAGGACACACGAACATCGACATTTCGAACGCACATTGCGGTCCTCGGACACTGTCTTAGGACCACTCCTGACTGAGGGTCGTTACAATAACGAAGACTGCTCTTTCATCGAGTGCAACGTTCGATCGACGAAAATGCGCGTCGTTCAACACGTTCGATCGCGATATCGATCTCGATTCATGAATCGGGACGTCGATTGCGTTTTAGAACGGCTGGACGTGCGATCGACGCATTTTCCATGAGATCGGTTTGCTGCTCGAGGATGGGCGCGTTGGACGGATAGACGCGTCGATTCGGTCGATCGACGTTCGAACAAAGCTTACGACGGACGACGAGGAGAGGACTCTTTCATTTAATGATCGAGCAGTTCTCCGCTTAGTCGCGGTCTGGCGCAACAGTTCGAACAGAGTATTCGACGTGTCGGCGCGCCGTCTTGAACGGCGACAGCCAATTTGATCTATTCAGTTTCGAGCGATGAACTGTTCGACCGCCGTACGATGCGTCGCATGGACGTTCGTAATCGATGGCGGCGATTGACGTGTCAGAGAATGTCTCGGACAAGAACGTCAGATCGCTGCCGAGTATTCGGCTCCAATTGAAGCGAAGCGTCTTAATCGGCGGTGAATTGGTTCGATGCGAGAAATGAAAAGGTTTATACGAATAAGCTCGTTGACCGAAATTCGTGTGAATGCACGTATGGAGTGGCGAATGAACGAATGAAGATTACGTTGATCGACGACCGGTGTCTGAGATTTGCGACAGATGTCAAGATGCGACTACGTCTAAACGGACGGTTTTAGGCGGACATGTAGAGGATGGGCCGAACTTATTTCGGGTAATGCGACTTCGTCGCATTATATTGCACCTTTTGTCCGCTCAATTCACGTCGTCTACGTTAGTCGCGATTCTTTGTCGATCGCATTTCTCGCGACCGTTTGGTCCAGTACAGTAATCGTTCAATTCTCAATTAACCGATTGAACTCGCTAGGCCGACGACCGGACACGACTATTTGCGGGGTATGTGAAGATGCGACGACGTCTGAACTAACGGTTTTAGGTTGGCATGTAGAGGATGGGCCGAACTTATTTCGGGTAACGCGACTTTGTCGCGTTATATTGCACCTTTTGCCAGCCTATCGTACGTTGTCTACGTTATTCGTGATTCTTTGTCGAACGTGAGTATCGTTTGCTTGGTCCAGTGTCTAAGATTTGCGAGATGTTAAGATGCGACTACGTCTAAACGGACGGTTTTAGGCGGACATGTAGAGGATGGGCCGAACTTATTTCGGGTAATGCGACTTCGTCGCATTATATTGCACCTTTTGTCCGCTCAATTCACGTCGTCTACGTTAGTCGCGATTCTTTGTCGATCGCATTTCTCGCGACCGTTTGGTCCAGTTGAGTAATTGTTCCATTCGCAAATAACTGATCGAACTCACGAGGTCGACGACCGGACACGATTATTTGCGCGGTATGTAAAGATGCGACGACGTCTGAACTAACGGTTTTAGGAGGGCATGTAGAGGATGGGCCGAACTTATTTCGGGTAACGCGACTTTGTCGCGTTATATTGCACCTTTTGCCCGCCTATTGTACGTTGTCTACGTTGTTCGTGATTCTTTGTCGAACGCAAGTATCGTTTGCTTGGTCCAGGACCTAGAGTTTTTCAGTTCGCAGAACGTTTTCGTGATCGACGCGATGTCTGAGATGGTGCTTAACTCGGAGACGTGCAGATGCGAATGAAGTTCCGACGATCTTGTGGGTGAGCATGTTAGAGGAGTTGCTGTTTCTCCTTTTGTTCACCTTCAGTTCTGCCACGTCCGTGGTCATGGTTCTTCTTTCTGCTACGCTACTCCGTTCCTCCGTCTTGACGTTGTCGTCTCCTCTTCACAATGAAATCGTTCATAGTTCAACGCTCCAAATGTTTCACATTAGAAACGGTCGACGGCGATCGAATTGTATGAACGACCTCAGGACAGGTGAGATTACCCGCCGAATTTAAGCATATTAATAAGCGGAGGAAAAGAAACTAACTAGGATTCCCTCAGTAGCGGCGAGCGAACAGGGAGAAGCCCAGCACCGAATCCCGCGATCGTTGCCGGTCGCTGGGAAATGTGGTGTTAGGAAGGATCCGTTATCTCGAGGGTATGCGATGCGTCCAAGTCCTTCTTGAACGGGGCCACCGCCCATAGAGGGTGCCAGGCCCGTAGCGACCGTCGTCACTTTCGAGAGGGTCTCTTCTGAGAGTCGGGTTGCTTGAGAGTGCAGCCCTAAGTGGGTGGTAAACTCCATCTAAGGCTAAATATGACCACGAGACCGATAGCGAACAAGTACCGTGAGGGAAAGTTGAAAAGAACTTTGAAGAGAGAGTTCAAGAGTACGTGAAACCGTTCAGGGTAAACCTGAGAAACCCGAAAGGTCGAACGATGAGATTCATTCGCGTGCCGTTCGATGGAGCGTCGCGTGCGCGGTGGCGGAGGCTTCTTTTCGGAGGAGTCATACGCGCCCCATGCGGTCGCTTCCGTCGGCGGACGCGTGCATTTCTCGTCTAGTAGGACGTCGCGATGCGTTGAGCGCCGGTCTACGGGGCCGATGTGAAGACCGAATTTGCGGGACTTCGGTCTACGTATTCGGACACGCGGATCTTCCCGACCGGCTCGCTCGACGTTACGATTCAAAGGCGGGAGGCCGCGACATTAGTTCGCGTCCGAGCCGCGGCAAGCTCGTTCAATCGTTCGTCGTTCGGACTTTGCGCCGACGCGCGATCGTTGACGGCTGTTCGTCGCGCGTCTCTCGGACAGACCTCTACGAAACGCCGATCGGCGACGCTATAGCTTTGGGTAATTTCAGGACCCGTCTTGAAACACGGACCAAGGAGTCTAGCGTGTGCGCGAGTCATTGGGATTCGACGAAACCTAAAGGCGAAATGAAAGTAAAGGTCCGCCTCGCGCGGACCGAGGGAGGACGAAAGGCCAATCGAAGGTCGTTCAGCACTCCCGGGGCGTCTCGTTCTCATTGCGAGATGAGGCGCACCAAGAGCGTACACGCTGGGACCCGAAAGATGGTGAACTATGCCCGGTCAGGACGAAGTCAGGGAAACCCTGATGGAGGTCCGTAGCGATTCTGACGTGCAAATCGATCGTCGGAACTGGGTATAGGGGCGAAAGACTAATCGAACCATCTAGTAGCTGGTTCCTCCGAAGTTTCCCTCAGGATAGCTGGCGCTCGTTGCGTACGAGTCTCATCAGGTAAAGCGAATGATTAGAGGCATTGGGGTCGAAACGACCTCAACCTATTCTCAAACTTTAAATGGGTGAGATCTCCGGCTTGCTTGATAAATATTTATCGTGAAGCCGCGAGTGTATCGGATCAGAGTGCCAAGTGGGCCATTTTTGGTAAGCAGAACTGGCGCTGTGGGATGAACCAAACGCCGAGTTAAAGCGCCTAAATCGACGCTTATGGGATACCATGAAAGGCGTTGGTAACTTAAGACAGCAGGACGGTGGCCATGGAAGTCGGAATCCGCCAAGGAGTGTGTAACAACTCACCTGCCGAAGTTACTAGCCCTGAAAATGGATGGCGCTGAAGCGTCGTGCTTATACTCGGCCGTCAGCGGCATGTGCGGTCGTCGTTCATTCGACGGCCATGAAGCCCTGACGAGTAGGAGGGTCGCGGAGGTGAGCGCAGAAGGGCTGGCCGTGGGGCCGTCTGGAGCCGCCTCCGGTGCAGATCTTGGTGGTAGTAGCAAATACTCCAGCGAGGACCTGGAGAGCTGAGGTGGAGAAGGGTTTCGTGTGAACAGCCGTTGCACACGAGTCAGTCGATCCTAAGCCCTAGGCGAAAGCCGATGTTGATGTGGCGTCTTTTATACACGGGTGTGGAGTGCTTTCGTGGCACGAGTGTACGAGAGAAACGCACGTCGGGCGAAAGGGAATCCGGTTCCTATTCCGGAACCCGGCAGCGGAACCGTCTTAAAATCGGGCCCTCGCAAGAGAGTTCGTCGGGGTAACCCAAAATGACTCGGAGACGCCGTCGAGAGATCCGGGAAGAGTTTTCTTTTCTGCATGAGCGTTCGAGTTCCATGGAATCCTCTAGCAGGAGATATGGTTTGGAACGCGAAGAGCACCGCAGTTGCGGCGGTGTCCGGATCTTCTCCTCGGACCTTGAAAATCCGAGAGGGCCACGTGTAAGCGTCGCGCCGGTTCGTACCCATATCCGCAGCTGGTCTCCAAGGTCAAGAGCCTCTAGTCGATAGAATAATGTAGGTAAGGGAAGTCGGCAAATTCGATCCGTAACTTCGGGATAAGGATTGGCTCTGAGGATTGAGGCGTGTCGGGCTTGGCGGGGAAGCGGGTCGCGGCTAACGTACCGGGCCTGGGCGAGGTGAAGGCGTGTCTCGTACGCGTCCGATCCCAGCTCGGTCCCGTGTCTTGGCCTCCCGCGGAATCGTCAAGCTGCGAGACCCCGGAATACGCTTTTCAAAGGGCGGTCCGGGAAATCTCTTCGGCCGCCATTTAACAATCAACTCAGAACTGGCATGGACCGGGGGAATCCGACTGTCTAATTAAAACAAAGCATTGCGATGGCCCCAGCGGGTGTTGACGCAATGTGATTTCTGCCCAGTGCTCTGAATGTCAACGTGAAGAAATTCAAGCAAGCGCGGGTAAACGGCGGGAGTAACTATGACTAACGCCTGTCCCGTTTGCGGTACGGAATTTTCATCTTTCGCAGGCCTCCAACAGCATAAGAGGCGAGCCCATCCGTCCGTGTATAATGACGAGATGCAGGCGGAGGCGAATAGAGCAGGAAGATATGAGGTGTGGTCTGACGAATTGGTTACATACATGGCACGGAAGGAGGCGGAATACGATGGCAGATTCCCCAACCAATATCTCCAGAGCCTCCCGCCGTTGGGGAACCGCGGAATCGAGTCGATCAAGGGCAGAAGAAGGAGGGATTCTTACAAGCGAATGGTCGAGACCTTTCGTAATGTGCCGAATGAGGACGATGAGCCTGCTGTCTCCGCTCATTACTCCTTGCGACCGCGAGCGGTAGGTTCCGGTTCTTCGAACGTTCCCGCCGACGATACCATCGATGACTCTTCGGAATCAAGCTCGGACTCCGAGGATGAGGCTTTCCGCCTGTCATCATCGCCGAGCGAAGAATTGTCCAGCGATTCCCTCCAAGATTCCCTGTCGGATCAACATCCTATGACCTCCGACTCTGAGCGGTTTAGACGAGTGCTGCAATCTATCCTCGAAAGAACAACTCTGGGTGCGGATAGAGAGTTTATCCTGCGGATCCTCGAGGATCTTGATCCTCGCGGTGCAGGATTTGATGACTGGTTTCTCCGGCTCTCTTCCCCCTTTCTAAGACCCCTTCGAACGGGAGACGGCAGGTCGTGTCAGCGGCCGAACAGCGGGACTGAATCTCGTAGACAGAAGCGCGCTGGCCGTTTTAAGAAATACCAAGACCTTTTCCAGAAGAATACAAGGAGCTTAGCTCAAGATATTCTGGACGGCCGCGCGATTGACAGCCCATCAGTCACACCACCGGCGAGCGAGATCGAGACGGAGTATAGGCGGATATTCTCGGGATCTTCACCTCTCGTTGAATGCTCCGTCGATCCCATCTCATCTGCGACGAATTGTCTAAGTGACGCCATCTCTATAGATGACATTCGCTGGGCAATTTCTGCATCGAAATCTAACGCTGCCGGACCGGACGGGATATCTATGCGTGATATGCAGAAGATTCCCTTAGTTAGGTTGGAACTGCTCTTTAACGTTCTGCTTTTTACGGGCCACCTGCCTCCTCCATTGCTGCAGAGTCGAACAATACTGATCCCAAAGGCGTTGGACGGTCTCGAATCTGTGGCCAACTGGAGACCGATAACAATCTCCAGCGTTTTCTTGCGCACCGTCAATAAAATTATGGCCCGCAGACTCTCGACTATACCCCTTCACAGCCAGCAGCGGGGATTTTCCCCGTGGACGGTGTCATGGCGAACACTCTCACTCTCCAGACTCTGATCAAGGACAGGAGGAGGAGAGGCAGAGGGTATCATATTATCACCTTGGATTTGAAGAAGGCTTTCGATACCATTTCCAAGTCCTCCATTGTGAGAGCGCTAACGCGGTTCAATATAGACGAAACAACCGAACGTTACATATTGGCCAACTACAGCGAGCGTTCAAGCACGAGCATCTACATCCGCTCCGATTCCGTTTGCACGATACCTGTCCTAAAAGGCGTGAAGCAGGGTGACCCAATGTCTCCCCATATCTTCAACATGGTAGTCGATGAGCTAGTGACCCGACTTAACAACATGCCGGGGGCTGCGTTTGGCAGTTCAAATATCAGCTGCGTTGCCTTCGCTGATGATTTAGTTCTGATGGCCGACAATGCCAAGGCCGCCCACAAACTTTTGGCCACCGCGGTGGAGTATTTCAACCACCACGGTTTGGAACTCAACGTCGGCAAATGCGCGGCACTCTCTACGGGTGTGGTACCATCGAAGAAAAAATCTTCACCCATACTCGTGGGTTGTTTGCGGTGCGTGGTGAATGCATTAGGCAGATCGGGGTTGGTGACGTTTTTAAGTACTTGGGAAGCCATTTTTCGGATGACGGCCTCTCACAAATATCTCTAGCCGAGTTGAACACCCAGATTACCAACCTCCTCAAATCCCCCCTCAAGCCCTCCCAAAAATTCAAGATCTTGAAGGTGTTCCTCATTCCCCGCTGGATCCACTCTCTGCAGAGCCCTACCATATCCAACAAGACTCTGCGAATAGCAGATCGTAAGATTAAGAAGGCGGTGAAGACAATTCTACACCTGCCCATCACGATATCAGACTCCGCTCTGTATGCTGCGGCTCGCGACGGTGGCCTCGGTATATTTAACTTCAGTCGAAGAATTCCCGTTATTCTCGTGTCACGTTGGGAACGACTGGCTAGTACCGGGGATGCCGTGTTGCGGGAGGTCCTAACGGAGTCTGAGAGATGGATGGATCGGATTAAGCGTATGATAAAACCCGAATGGAGCTCCGGCACAAAAATTGACGAGCGCCATAGAGTGGAGTTGGACAGTTCCTGGTACGGCGGCGGACTGCATCAGGTGGGTAATCATTACTCCGGCAGCAAATATCTGCTGAATCCACCCAGCTTTTGGACTGGTAGGGACTACGTGTCCGCCGTGCAGTTAAGGCTGAATTGCTTGCCAACCAAAGGTCTCCCCTATAACAGCCCCGAAGATCGAAGATGCAGAGGTGGTTGCGGCAAGTCGGAGTCCCTCTCCCACGTGGAGCAGGGTTGTCCCCTCTCTCACTGGAAGAGAATATGTCGACATAACCACATCGCGAAAAAAATCAAAAGTATCGCATGTGCCAGGGGTTGGACTGTCCAGCAGGAGCCTCATATAAGAGTAGAAGGAGGTCTATTCAAGCCCGACCTCCTCCTCATGAAGAACGAAAAGTTGATTGTGTGCGATGTCGGGGTACATTGGGAGGGACCCATGCATCTAAACGCCCACTACCAGGCGAAGTATGATAAATACTGTAGGCCGGATGTGATCGCCTGGCTAAATACTCGATACCCTGGAAATGCCATCAATTTCTGCCCTCTAATAGTCGGTACCAGGGGTGCGTGGTGCAGTTTAAATAAACACCTAGTGGGTCAGATCGCTATATCAAACAGAGAGATTGAAAATATCATTTATATGTGCCTTACTGGGAGCCTTATTATATATAAAGAATTCATGAGAGCCGTATGGAGAAGGGAAGGCCACAGGGATAGGTGAAGATTATAAATAAATCGTACCGGCGCTCTAATCTCACCGGAAATGTCATATCCCGGAAACCCCCACAGAAAAATATATATGTACGTATGTGTTTTGTCGAAGTCCTATATACAACCGCTTTTAATTATTTATTTATTTATTATTTTAACATAACTGTTTTTAGCTGCTAATTTATTCATATATTTTAAACATATTTATTATGTCCCTGTAAATAGTTTGTTAGTCTTCCATGTTATGGTTACTATGTCTTGTATTAATCTGTTATCATTTAATGTTACTTAAAATCGAAATTAAAAAAAAAAAAAAAAAAAAAAAAAAAAAAAAAACGCTAGTTCATTGAGAGGTATTGAAAACATAGTTCGTTGAATATCGATCAATTGTAAATGTTTTAGCCATCATAACGGCTGATTCCATGCCTCTCCACTACGCTGAAAAAAAAAAAAAAAAAAAAAAAAAGTACTTACCGCTCCATGTGTGTCCTGTTAAAAAAAAAAAAAAAAAAAAAAAAAAAAAACTTACCAAAAAGGGGCCAAATAGACAAGTCGTATAGTCACTTGCTATAGTATATGATTGGACTAGCCAAATGCCTCGTCATCTAATTAGTGACGCGCACGAATGGATTAACGAGATTCCCACTGTCCCTACCTACTGGTGGTGCAAGGTACGGCATACATCCCTGGATTCGGATACCAGGCAGTAAGTACCATAAAAGCGTTGAATAGTGATCGAATTGTGTTTTTGCTCTCTAAATTGTGTGATAAACAGCAGAACAAGTGTCAGAAATATACTGCACCTGCCAAGAAAATCCACAAAAGGGATAGTCGAACCTTTCCCCTAGCCTTCTCGTGGCCGCCACCGTTAGTAACTCTCGATACGATATCATAATCGTTATCGTTAGTGAAGCCAATTGAGGGGATAAACAAACAAGGGTCAGTTGGGTTGAGTCGCCCGATGGGCGACGAAAAGAGCAGTGAAACCCAAAGCCGGGTTGAAGGGCCTGAGGCTCCTCTCGGCATGGGTGAATCTGCGGAACAAATGTTCAAAGAAGCAAAAGAGGCACTTATAAAAATACGAAGCATCGTGGCAGAGGATTCAAGAATGTCGAAAACCGCGAAGGATAATATATACCTTCAGATGAGCACGGTTGAATACAACATAACGATGTTGGCAATAAGACAAGCATCTTTGGAAGGAGAACTTAAAAACAAACTTGATACAGAAGAAATAATCAAAAATATAAGTCTGAACAAAGTGCCGCAACCAACCTATGCAAAGGTGGTTAAGGCATCAGGACCAAAGGAAATCGCCGTCACGAAACCGAAAGTTGTGGCTTTTGTCAAGCCAAGAAATGAGGAAAAGGCCAAAAAGTCAAGCGCCAAACAAACCAAGATTGAGGTAACCGCGAAACTCAATCCAAGACAAGAGAAAATTAAAATCAAAGGTGTCCGCCTAACAAAAAGTTCATCAGTAGTTCTCGAACTAAATGACGAAGAAGATTTCAGAAAATTGCAAAGCAGCAAGCAAATGCAAGATTTTGAAATAACCAAACCAAAGAAGAGAAATCCACTAGTAATCATCTACGACGTGGATAGTAAAATGGATGAAAATGAGGTCAGGGAATGCATAAGTGACCAGATCGGCGATAAAATAGGCGAAGAGGACTTGAAACTCAAGTTCAAAACCGGACCGAAAGAGAAATCTACGGTACACTGGGTTGTAGAGGTTACAGCTGAAATAAGATACAAGCTCCTGGACTGTGGGAGGATATATATGGGCTTTACAAGCTGCAGAGTGAAAGACTTCATAAGAGTATTGAGGTGTATGAAATGCCGAGACTACGGTCACTCGGCCAAATATTGTCAGAACGACGAGGTGTGTTGTGAATGTGGAATGAAAGATCACAAAAAGGATGACTGCAAGCATCAAAAGATCTGCATTCCTTGTAACAAAAGAAAATACAAATGTAAAGCTGCCACGGAAACAGAATGTGAGACGTACAAAAGAGAGCTAAACAAGCTGGTACAAAATACTGATTACGGTTGCCTTCAACCCAATCAAGATTAAGCTGTGTCAGATAAACATTGGAAGGAGCTACACAGCAACAAACGAGCTCAGACGTCTCATAGAAACTGAAAAGTATGATATAATTGCAATACAAGAGCCAGCAATGAAGGGAGCAAAAGTAGCAGGTTTTCCGATTGTATATCGCACCTACGTGGCAGGAGAAACACCAGGGACAGCAATTGTAATTGCTAACCATGAACTAGTTGTAACAGGGTTATCACAATACAGTGATAACTACACCACGGCTATCACTATAAAGAGCGAAGGATTGGATTTTATATTGGTAAACCAATATTGCAAATTCAATATGGAAATTGAGCCTTTTATTGAAAAACTAAAAACAATAAGCGACTCAACTCGCAAACCAATACTCTACGTTGCAGATGTAAATGCCAAATCAGAGCTTTGGCACGCAGATAGAACAGATGAGCGAGGAGAAAAATAGTTGAATGTCTAGACGACATACGTCTGGTCGTATTAAATGAAGCAGGAACCCGCATACCTACCAGGGCTTTACGGGATTCTCAACGAATATAGATATAACGGCAGCCAACGGAGCGATGGCTGACAAAATTACGAACTGGAAAGTGATGAACAATCTAATACAGAGCGACCATAATGTCATAAGCATGGAAATCAGTTCATCAGTAGAAGATACCGAAAATCCAAATATTCAACCTGCTCTGAGATATAACATCAATAAAGCCAACTGGGACACTTTTCGGGACACATTGAGGTGTACAATACCGAATTTGGATGGAAACCCAAACAGGGATGCAAATGAAATAACGAATTGGATTAACCATGCATGCAGAGCGAGCATGCCTTTCACCAAAGGGAAAATAAATCCCACCACCTCCTGGTGGACAGATGATTTGGCTAGATACCAAGCAAAGGTTAAAAGGGCTAGGAACCGATATAATCGGTCCACTAACTCGAATGCAAGAGAAAGTTTGAAGCAAGAATACAAACAGTTACTTACGGTGTATAAAAAGAAAATAAGAGTCGCTAAACAATGGTCATGGGACCATTTTGTGGAAAATACGATTACGAGTGATCCTTGGTCAATTTCGTATAAAATAGCAGCGAACAAGATCAAAACAAATGGGATTATAAGCACGGTCAGAACTGCAAATGGAGAAATAACCACAAATTGGAAAGATACATATCAAGCCATCATAGAAGGTCTATATCATGAATCCGAAATGCGTCAGAGAGAGCAGAAAGCAGAAATTGGTCCAACTCCAATAACGATTGGAGAAGAGGAAGTAATATGTGCCATTAGAAAACTTAGAAATAAGAAGGCTCCAGGACCAGATGGCGTAAAATCTGAATGTTTCAAACA
>JAIFOV010000144.1:45000-47500 GCA_020654155.1 Novius pumilus
GTGTAGTTCGGAAAGATGTTTTTCACGAGTTAGTAAACAGACTTTCTCCTATTCATTCTACCATCCCCCTCATCCTCCTCTCTTCACCCCTCTTCCCCCTCTTTCCCCTCAACCCCCTCATAATCCAATTCACAATTTCACCCTTTACCACTTTGCCCATCCCGTATAACACCATTCATCCACCCCATCCATCCGAAACTTCCCCCTTTCCCCGTTTCCCCGTCCACGCAACCTCGAGTAAAATCTATCCTGACCTAACCTAACCTAACCTAACCTAACCTAACCTAACCCACACTAACCTAAACCCGGATCATCCACCCCGTCACCGCTAGGTACATTTTGTTACGATTCGAGAATGTCCGAGCGATGACGTCAATTCTTCGTCGCGTGTGTCGTATATATGCTACGTGATGGACAGCAGTCGCGAGTGATTTATAAGGCCGATTTTATCCCGTTACGCGATATTCCCTGATACTGTTCGAAAGTTATAGATTTTATTCGAATCACAAGTCAGAGAGAAGGAGATGACGCGTCGCGGCGAGACGATTTTCGTACGGAAAATTGAGTTTTCACGAAAACATGTTCGAGATGTATCCCGGGTTGCCTAATCGGCAACGCCATCTGTCGGCCATGTGGTGGGATCGTTTCGACAAGCACACGTCAATTCGATTCGAACCGGTGAGATCGAAGACTAGAATGCACATTCAACGTTCGAAACGTTTATTCCAGAGTCATGCCGAAATTGTTCTAGTCCGAAATGTGCATTTCGGGCGCCCGTTCAAAAGTCAGATTCTGAGAGGTGTATTTCGGATAGATGTTTCACATTCAGAGTCCAAAAGGTGAGTTTCGGAGAGATGTTTCACAATCCGAGTCGATGAGGTGTCTTTCGGAGCGATTATCCAGATTCCGAGTCCGAAAGGTACGTTTCGGAGATATGTCGAGAAGTTCAGGTGAGTCCGAGAGGTGCATTTCGGAGATATGCCGGAAAGTTCAAGTCCGAACGGTGCACTTCGGGCGACAGTGCGATAGTTAGAGTCCGAAAGGTACGTTTCGGAGATATGCCGAGAAGTTCAAGTCCGAACGGTGTATTCCGGTCGACCGTTTAGCAGTCAGAGTCCGAAAGGTGCGTTTCGGAGATATGCCGAGAAGTTCAAGTCCGAACGGTGTATTTCGGTCGACCGTTTAGCAGTCAGAGTCCGAAAGGTGCATTTCGGAGATTTGCCGAAAATTTCAAGTCCGAACGGTGCACTTCGGGCGACAGTTCGATAGTTAGAGTCCGAAAGGTACGTTTCGGAGATATGTCGAGAAGTTCAAGTCCGAACGGTGTATTTCGTTCGACCGTTTAGCAGTCAGAGTCCGAAAGGTACGTTCCGGAGATATGTCGAGAAGTTCAAGTCCGAACGGTGTATTTCGGTCGACCGTTTAGCAGTCAGAGTCCGAAAGGTGCATTTCGGAGAGATGCCGAAAAGTTCAAGTCCGAACGGTGCACTTCGGGCGACAGTTCGATAGTTAGAGTCCGAAAGGTACGTTTCGGAGATATGTCGAGAAGTTCAAGTCCGAACGGTGTATTTCGTTCGACCGTTTAGCAGTCAGAGTCCGAAAGGTGCATTTCGGAGATATGCCGAAAAGTTCAAGTCCGAACGGTGCACTTCGGGCGACAGTGCGATAGTTAGAGTCCGAAAGGTACGTTTCGGAGATATGCCGAGAAGTTCAAGTCCGAACGGTGTATTTCGGTCGACCGTTTAGCAGTCAGAGTCCGAAAGGTGCATTTCGGAGAGATGCCGAAAAGTTCAAGTCCGAACGGTCGGAGAGATGTACCGGAGATATGCCGAAAGTTCAAGTCCGAACGGTGTATTTCGGTCGACCGTTTAGCAGTCAGAGTCCGAAAGGTGCATTTCGGAGATATGCCGAAAAGTTCAAGTCCGAACGGTGCACTTCGGGCGACAGTTCGATAGTTAGAGTCCGAAAGGTACGTTTCGGAGATATGCCGAGAAGTTCAAGTCCGAACGGTGTATTTCGGTCGACCGTTTAGCAGTCAGAGTCCGAAAGGTGCATTTCGGAGATATGCCGAAAAGTTCAAGTCCGAACGGTGTATTTCGGTCGACCGTTTAGCAGTCAGAGTCAGAGATATGCCGAAAGTTCAAGTCCGAACGGTGCACTTCGGGCGACAGTTCGATAGTTAGAGTCCGAAAGGTACGTTTCGGAGATATGCCGAGAAGTTCAAGTCCGAACGGTGTATTTCGGTCGACCGTTTAGCAGTCAGAGTCCGAAAGGTACGTTCCGGAGATATGCCGAGAAGTTCAAGTCCGAACGGTGTATTTCGGTCGACCGTTTAGCAGTCAGAGTCCGAAAGGTGCATTTCGGAGAGATGCCGAAAAGTTCAAGTCCGAACGGTGCACTTCGGGCGACAGTTCGATAGTTAGAGTCCGAAAGGTACGTTTCGGAGATATGCCGAGAAGTTCAAGTCCGAACGGTGTATTTCGGTCGACCGTTTAGCAGT
>JAIFOV010000144.1:57500-60000 GCA_020654155.1 Novius pumilus
CAACCTCAAAGGATACATTGGAGGAAACAGATTTTTCATGTGAGAAATCTGTTTCGAACTCTATTCGTACTGTGAATAATGCAATTCAGGATATAATAAATGCAATATCAAGGGAGAGCCACGGTAAGATATCCTTCAATAAAGGAGACATCATTGTTGTGAGGGACGGATTAAATAAAATACAATCCCAGTTCCTTGAAATTGCGGGTATAACAATCCATCTTCAGGATGAATTTATGAAGAATTTGAAGAGGTCCGCTACAACAAGGACTTCGGTGGCTACAAATACTTCGTTCATCAATTCTGATGTAAATGCTAAGAGAAATTCAAGTATTTCCCTTTTACACAAAAATGGAAAGGCCATACCAGAAACTGAGATATCAAGAGCTACAGAAAAAATATCCATCAATTCTGACTTTGATGTCGAGAGGGAAGTGACAACGCATAATACGTCGAGTGTTAGAAATTCATCTTCTGAAATCGTAACCAATTCAATTCCTTCACCGATTAAAGATAAAGAAGAAACATCTTGTATAATTGAAGTAAAAAATAATGTAACAACTATTCTTCAGAAGAAAAAAAGGAATTTGAATAATAAGAAGAAAATAAATAGCACTGATGTGATAAAACCAAAAATCAATAAAGTAAATAAAGAAGAAGAGATGCAACGATCAATTGATGAAATTAGAGGAAAATTGGATTCAGAAATGAGCAATGAATCTAAGTTTGAAAAGACATATGCGAGTGTAGCTGCTTTACCTACATCTGAGGTGAAATTAGAAACAAAAAATAAGAATAAATATATACATCCGAAATTTGATGTCATCATTTCGAAAGAAGGTATGTCGTCGAAGGATATTTTACATTATTTGATGACTATCGATCGTAAAAATTTTGCTGGACATCTTAAAGCCATCTATCCCATCTCGGACGAAAGAGTGGTACTCAAGTGTGAAGATTTTAGTCAACAAAAGGAATTAGAAGTAATACTCAAAGAGGCTGAATTGAGTATATATAAAAGTAGGACGTACAGACGAACAATTACCGTTACAGGTTTGCCATCCGGCGTTAGAGCTGAGTCTGTAATAGAACAAATCTACTCACAGAACGAATCAATAAAGAGCAACATGTGCAAAGAGGAATATCTAAAATCGATCAATTTTCTTGTAAGAAAGAAATGTAAAAATCCGAAGAAAGACAATATTATCTTTTGTGTTGACGAGAGCTTGCGTGAGAGAATATTGAACCTAAAGAAAATTTGTATAGGCTTTTGATCTACTTCGTTGAAGAAGAGATCAATATTGCTCGATGTTATAATTGTAGTGGCTTTGGACACAATGCGAGATCGTGCAAATTAGCAAAATGTTGTGCCAAGTGTGGTGGGGAACATTCTTTGAGAGATTGTTCTAATGCGTTAGTCGAGTGCCCAAATTGTAAGCGTGCGGGTTTAAAGGAGCTGGGACATAAAGCGTCTCAACATAACAAGTGTGAAATGTATCGTCGGAGGGTACAATTAGAAGTGTTGAAGTCAGTGAAGTGATAGTTTTCAATTATTTGAATCTATTTCAATTTAATGCGGGTAGAGGCAAAGAAGCTTGTAGTCTTTTACAGTTTGAAGCTGATAAAAATAATGTGGATGTTATTTGTGTTCAAGAACCATACATATGGAATAATATATGGAAAAATTGGTTGAAATTCGGTAGTGGAAAATGTGTAACTTTTGTAAAAGATTGTTGGGAAGTCATTGAACTCTCACAATACAGCTATCCTGGAATGAATACTATCAGAATTGAAAATTTCAATGGCTCAAACATTGTTATATCAAATGTTTATATAGAACCAACACGTAATCTATCAGGTACTTTAAGTATTTTAGAGCGCATTGTTATGGAAGTTTCAGGTCCACTTGTGATTGTGGGTGACTTTAATGCCAAAAATGAGATTTGGGGTGGTAATGTTACCGATTTAAGAGGTGAACAAGTCATGGATTTGATTGGGAGATGTCAATTTGAAATAGCGAATGATTTCAATTCTCCTCCTACTTTTTTGAGCTCTAATGGAAGAAGCTGGATTGATCTTTGCTTTGGAAAGAATGTGTATTTTGCTCATTGGGAGGTTCTTTCTGAAGATCTTCTCAGTGATCATCATGCTGTTCTTGTCAGAGTAGAATCAGTTGGGAGAAATTCTTCGAGAAATGAATTTGTTCATCAACGAACATTCAATCTTGGGAGAGCTGATTGGGAACTTTTCACAGAATACCTCCGAGAAGAGGTTCCAATTGAGTTCGATGGATTGTCTGCTCATGATGCTGCAGACTTATTTCAGAATTACGCAATGAGAGCTTGCGAAGTGGCAATTCCAATTAGTAGAAGAAAAAAGTCGAATAACTCAGTTTGGTGGAACAACAACCTCTATAAGTTAAGGAAGAATTGTCGCAAGTTGAGGAGAGAAGCTCAGAGAGAACGAGTTGAAAGTGAGAGAGTTCGTCGATTTCAAATAT
>JAIFOV010000616.1:0-64287 GCA_020654155.1 Novius pumilus
CAAATTGGGAAAAATTTAAAATTTTTATAAATTTTGGAATTTTCAACAATATTAAAAATTGAAAATTTCTTTTTCATTATTTTTTTAATTAATACCTGGTTATTAATGAATTTAACAATGAATTTACCCAAAAATTATACATGCAAACGAAAATTTTCAAACATTTTTTTATATTATCTTCCATTATTAAACTTGGAAAATTAAGTTTAACCTAGTTCTATAAATTAATAACTTACAGTTTAAGCAGATGGAAGTTGAATCTTTATTTGCGAGGAATTTTTAACACAATTCGGGGAAAAATAAGGATCAAGAAGTGAAACAAAAAAACTAAATTTCTTTAATGGAACCACAAAAAATTACAAACCCATTTTTTCTTTCGGTTTATAAAGAATTTTGGAGATTTCCGAAAAACGTTTTATAAACTTTAAACTGATTCCAACTTCTTTAAATATTTTAACCGGAATGGGAAATAATGCTTTTTAAAATCAAAGGTATTTATAACTAGGATATTTCATTAAAAATTATTTTTTAAACCAAAATTTTTAATTTTGTCTTAATTTATGCTTGAAAATTTAAGTTGAATAAACTTGCCTTTTTTTTAATACTATGTTTAACTTGGCAATTTGGCAATAAAATTTTTTTAATTTATAATTGTAAATTTTTTGGAAAAAATATATAATAAAATTCATAAAAAGTTTTTTGTAAACCTTGTTTTTTTACAGTAAGTTTAAAAAACCTGTACTACGACCTTAACTTTGAATTTTAAGATACTAAGTTTAAAGCATTCCATAGTGCTTTAACCTTTCTGGTAGACGGGATCTGAAATATAAGAATTTATAAATTGATATTATTATGAGGAGGTAAATTCGCAATCCCCTTACAAGCTATTATAACCCCAAAATAGAATTTGATAATTGCTCAATATTATTATGTGAATCAGCCAAGTCCTATGTAAGGTGAAGCTAATTAAAATGGAACATTTGTATTAATTATGTATCTAAAATAACAATTGAGCTTACATACCTTTGAAAATATTATCTGTTACTAAACAACAAAATGTGCATTATCAAAATTCCTACTGTACGCAATACTACATTGTTTTAGGTACAGTATCAACTACTAACCAATAGAGTGCGTAAGATATTAGACAAAATTAATATTACAATGTATCTAAAATCTGGTGGCTATTACCCCAGCGGCCACTATTCCCCTTTCCCTAATACCGTGTGGTGAATCCAGAAACTAATTCAAAAAATTTACAGAAGAATTTCGTGTTTTGAGATCAATTTGTTTTTTAATTTGTATCGACAAAGGCGATGAGTACGCAAGAGATAGAACTTACTAACGAAAAAGGAAGATGGGAGGTTATGACGGGGGATTGTATAGGTTGTAGTAAAAGTTAAATTTTTATATTGAAAACAATCACATTCGCGAGCGGTCAATCAGGTGGTACGGTTGTTTTTCTAGATCGATCCATCCTCCTGTCAAATCCTCGTGCTGTATACTACCTAACCTTTCGTGGTGAGTTGTACATTAACCTTAATTTGGCTTGCTTTCTCTTGTATTCACTTGCTTCAATCTTTTTTGAGTCTATTAGAATTTTGCGGATACTCAGAATATAGGCTAATCACATAACCTAGAAGTAATGAGCGGGAAAAGTCCCGGGACGCCGTCCCGGGTACTTTCAATATTAGAGCTTGATTCGGAAAAAAGAAAAAAATACCTAGATAATTTAACGGATACTGAAATAAACAATGTTAAAAGAGAATAAGACCAAGCTAGAAGGACAGCAGAAGAACAGGGAGCAAGTTCTTTATCACAGGAATTTGAGCTTTCTACGAATGACTTATCACAGCAATGCGAGAGCAGGCCGCGAAATATGGATGCATGCGAGATAGGTAAAAAAGATTTTGAAAACAAACCTGAACTGATGTACTCAATGAGAGATAAAGGTCCTTTCACGGTTATCATTGAATCTATAAATCAAAACATAGGCAATTTAAATCCTTTGAGTATTGGAAAAAAATATACAAGGAATAAAATAACATCAATTTCAAACTCATGAAGATTAGTCGTAAGGGAATAAAGAGAGTAGGAGTTGACTTTTATACCGGTGAAGATGCAAATTATTTTGTAAAGAATAATTTATTTAATAAATCAGATTATAAAATTTATATTCCGGCCCGATTGGTCACAGTCAGGGGTATTATTAAGGATATAGGTGTTGATATCACTGATGAAGAGTTGTATGATGGCGAAGGCTCTGATCCATCATGCAGAGTACTTGGAGTTGGACGATTTAATCGAAAGGTAAGAGAAAATGGAGAAGTTGTTTTTAAAAAATCAACCACCTGTATAATTACATTCGAGGGTAACGTACTACCAAAATACTTCGATCTATACAGATACAGAACTGAGCTGCAAATATACATTCCACCGGTTATTCAATGTCATAATTGTCTTCGGTTTGGACATATAGGAAAAGCATGTAGGGGTAAATATAGATGCCATAACTGTGGTCAAGACCACGAAAAGACTGAAAGCAAGTGCCTTCTTCCGGCAAAATCCATTTTCTGTGACCTACCGCATGCGACCACGAACAGAGAATGTAAAGAATACACCAGACAACGTAAAATCCGCGAGGTAATGGCCTATCACAACCTATCATGTTTTGAAGCTAATAAAGCTTGTAATGAGAATAGATCAGCTCCACTTCCGTCAGAATTCCTCAACTTTAATCTTAGCTCGAATCAAAATCAAAAACAGACACATACTAGACCAAATTTAATAACAAATTACAGTTTAGGCCCCAATAGTCCGTCATACGCGTCAGTAGCCGCAGACTCACATAGTCACACCGCAATAGTTAGTAAATCAAAAAACGCAGACCGCTGTCTCCAGGGTACGATAAAATTGCCCACAAAAACTGTCTCATAGATACTTCCCCCTCCTACACATACATAAACAGTTTAATACACTCGAACAATTATAAGACAACGGATCAAAACGAGAAAGAAGGCTTTACCACACCACAAATGAACAAAGATGCTAACATAAGAAATAAAAATATCGATTTTTCGCAAAGGAAAAAATTGCAAAGTGCCAGATCACAAAATTCACAAGAAAATATATTACTGTCGGAGAGTTCACAGGATAAGAATATCCTGGTGGAGTTTTCGATGGATGCCTAGGCTGGTAGCCGAAATTAATCAGAAACATAATTGGAAGCAAAACAGTTAAATTTTTTTATTTTTTTTTTTTGTTTCATTTCATTTTTTTTACATACTTTTCATGTTCAGAAAATTAAAGATTTTACAATGGAATATCAGATCGATAGCTTCCAATTTGGAAAATCTAAAGATCATTTTGAGAGAGCGTACGCCTGATATAGTAGCATTGAATGAAACTTTTTTAAAACCAAATCGTATTTTAAATATACAAAATTATCACATGTACCGCAACGACCGATCAGATGGATATGGAGGTGTCGCATTCCTCATTAAAAAATCCATTCCATTTAATCTTATTCCCCTAAATCTAGATCTGAATCAGCGAATACAAATTATCGGTATTCAATTAAAAGAATTTAAAATTTATAACATCTATATACCACCGGATATACACGTACACAGTACTCAAGCAGGACGAATCGCTAACCTGGTGGATCGACGTTGTCTTTTACTGGGAGACTTTAACGCTCTTAACCCCAATGGGGAGCTTCTTTAAAAATGCAAATTTTATTAAATTTGAAATTTGGTGAAAAATATATGTAATTTAACCAAATTGTTTAACCGAATACATATATTCTAACAAAAAATTTTACTACATAATACAAATTAAAATATTACAATTATATGACAAATTTAACTAATTTTTTAAAAATTAAAAACTTAAATGTCGTCATTAAATATTCCTAAAATTTTTAAAAAATCAAAACATTAAAACTAACAAATTTATAAAATAAGATTAACGAATTCAAATTATTCAGTCAAACAAAATTGTTAATATTAAATAAAAACCTCAAGTGAAAATTTAAAATCTTTTACTTCAATCAAAATTTTCATAACTAACTTATAAGAAACAAATAAAAGGATTTCCAAAAATAATTGAATAAAATTAAATTATAATTAAAATGGAAATTTAAATTATAAAAAAAATTCAAGAAAATAATTACCTAAAAAAATGTTTGTGATTTCGATAAGAAAGGTGCCAAATTTCAAATTCTTGAAAAAATAATTAATTTTTTTTAATTTTTCCTTTCAATATTTTAAGGAAATTAAAAATAATACAATTTGAATTATACATTGTTCAATTAATTTAACATATTTAGAATTATAATTAATTGAATAAACTTTTTAAAAGAATTTTTAAATTAAAATATTTGATAAAAAAATTTCACTTGAGTTCCTTTTCTTTAAATCCCATATTAAATATTTCAAATTCTCTCAGGTAAATTAAAAAAAATTTTAATATTTATAGCGATACAGGGATAAAGACGATTTCAAATTAGATTCCTAATTTTCTTTTCATGGAATTAACCTCTAACCATATGATTTTTAAAAACAAATGTAAGTATAATACTTTACAAGAGATAAATAAAGTGTTAAATAAGGCAATCACCAATACTCCAAAACTCTAATACGCGAAACCTGTCATTTGGTTTTTTAATGAAATGGAGTCTGGCGATCAAGCACGCGAATTTTTCAAAATATTAAATGATTCGAATTGGAACTTATTGCCTAGATCCTTATAAAGGAATGGGAATTCAAAATCAATTCTATGAATGATCAATATCATTCTGGTATTTGCGGCAATTCTGCCAAAGTAATTTCTTTAAAACCCAGCCAAACTCATATAATAACCGTTGGTATAATAAAATTCATAAAACGAAAGCTTTAGAATTTAAAATTACATCTCTCAAATACCTAATTCCAAAAAATTGCGAACTTTACTCAAATAAAAAATATTAATTTTTTAATTCCGAAAAATTCAGTGCAAATAATACCATGTCAACTGAAATTTCCAAATGTAGCCTATTAATATCAAGTAAACTGTCTTCGTATTACTTTAAATGCCTCAGAAATCATAAGTCAATAATCACTTAAATTTTCAATTTTGAACTGTTTAATTTCTAGAAAAACTTTCTGGGCAGACTCAAATTTTGAAACAATTAAGGCCAAATAAGATTTTACCTATTGGACATCTTAACAAGTCATTCCCGTTAGAAACGATGTCTTTAAGAAGTAAAACATCCAGAGATCTTCGACCTTTTATGTAATTGTTAAAATCTCAATTTAATAAACATAAAACGTTATGATAACATTTTTTTCAATTAAATTTTCTTTTCAGAAATCGTGACAACTTTTAACTTACTCAAACCTTCATTATAGGATTTGCTTAGTGATAACAAGGCTTTTACATTAGCCTTTGAAATTTACTTGAATATTAAAAATTTTAGAATGCAATCCCCTTTTAATTTTTAATATTTATTGTCAGTGTGAAATTTTCAAAGTCAATGCAGGAATGGTTTCCAGTTTAATACAGGATAAAAGTTATTTAATCCATTATTAATCTGTATTAAGATTCCGAAATCCCACTAGAACATAAAAGCTGGTTCACGATAAACTTTTACTCGGATGATTTGATCTATGGGTCAATTGAATGATTAAAATCATATTCTTAGGAAGTAATTGAACGACTGGAAAAACTTCGTAATGATGTTTTTACTTCAAACCAAGACGTTCCCATTAATAAGGCTAGCCTGTGGAAGACAATTTAAATATTAATTCTAGATAAATCACTGAAAAGCAATTAACAAATTAAAAATGTCTCAAACTAAACTATGAAAGTTAAAGGTTCACTGTCACGAAATTTCTTAATTCATAAAGGATGATACGAAACCTGGATAAGGTCTCTTATGGTGATGGAATTTTTTGAAAAAATAACAGGTAAATAGCCATTTCGATTGTATTGGTTTTAAAATAGAATATATTGCAATACCATTATTTGAAAATAAAGAAATTTGGGGATTCTGCAATATGTTATGTTATAAACTTTTTATTCTGGTTTTATACAAAGACGAAACAAATTCGTTACGATAGAGTCAATATAATTACGAAAATAACGATTTCGACCACGCGTATCTCGGCACCGACCGAACAACCCCGCGCATTACGTCCTCACCTGTCTTCGCTACTAATCGACCGACTGGACGTTTGATCGACGTCCTGCATCGCGAACTCAGAGAACACAGTTTATGTTCTGCAATATGTAAATAATTGGTGCTTTAGATTCAACCTTTGGTTTACAAGGCCTAATAACACAAGAAAAACTTGCTTACATTTATTTTATTAAGTAAAGTTTCAGTACCATTTTTTGTCATTGGTCTCTTTTATTTTAGACTTTCCCGAAAACTTACAATAAAAATTCCAATTAAGTTCAGCAAACAAAACTCAAAGTTCTTTATTTTAACAGTGCTAGACTACTATATATAATTTTAGTGAATATCAAAAACTTATTTTTAGGTTGCAACTTCAGGCACTTCTGAAGAATTTGTTATGAGATTTTTGAAGAAACCCAAGTGTACCAAATATTCTGACAAGTTAAAAGCATTTGCAATAACTCTCCATTTTTACTCACCTAGAGCATATAATTATGTTCGGTCTACATTCAATAAAACATTACCTGATCCTCGAACTATCAGGAAATGGTATGAACATATTGAAGGTGAGCCTGGGTTTAGCAATGGAGCTCTAAAAGCAATAAAAAATCGAGTGGAAGATGCTGCAAAAAGTGGCAAAACATTGGTTGCGGGAATAATTTTCGATGAAATTTCTATCCGAAAGCTAATTGAATGGAATGGGAAAAAATTAACTGGATTCACTACTGAATGGACTGGTTTCATTGCTAAAGAAGACCCAAAAAAAGCTAAGGAAGCACTAGTTTTTTTGGTGGTATTTTATAATTCTGATTAAAAAATGCCAGTAGGATATTTTTACACAAAGGGTGTCAGTGCTGAGGAAAAAGCTAAGCTTATTCAAGAGCTTGTAAAACGGTGAACAGATACTGGCTTAATAATTGGATCTTTAACATTTGATGGATTGATCACAAATGTTAAAATGGCAGAAATTTTAGGAGCAAACCTTTCCAATGAAAATAATTTAAAAACCTGGTTCGAATATAATGACAAAAATGAAATTTTGAGAAGAATATATATTTATTTAGATCCGAGTCACATGATAAAACTTGTTAGGAACTGTTTAGGTTCTAAAAAAACTATCAAGCAAAGTAATGACTTGATCAACTGGACATACTTTGAAAAATTAGTCCATTTACAAAATTCTGAAGGACTTCACTCTGTCACTAAAATACGACTACGACACATTAATTGGGAAAAGGAAAAGATGAAAGTTCGCTTAGCAGTCCAAATTTTTAGTGGAGGTGTTTGTGATGCTCTAAATTTTTTGGAACATGACCTAAAATACTATAGCTTTCAAGGTGCTGGACCAACAGCCTTTTTTTGCCTCATTTTTAATAATCTCTTTGATATATTTAACTGTTGAAACAAATTTTGTAAATCAGAGTACAGAATCCCTTTTTTTGAGAAAAATGAAAAGAAGATCATAGATTTTTTTGAAAGAGCAAAAAACTATATTTCAAATTTAAAATTTGTTAATGAAGAAAAGATAATTTTTTCCAGAAGTAGAACAGGCTTTCTTGGTTTCTTGATTAACATCGTCAGTTATAAAGAAATGTACCTTGATTTAGTTAAGACTCTTCAAGCACCATTAACATTTATTTTGAGCTACAAATTTTCACAAGATCATCTCGAAATGTTTTTAGGGAAATTCGTAGTAGAGGTGGCTTTAACAACAATTCAACTACACGTCAATTTGATGCCGCGTATAAAAGACTCATGGTACATACAGAAATAAAAGGCGCCAATACTGCAAGCGTTTTGCAGATTGACAACACTGAATTACTTCCCATCAATAAAGAGGATTCATTTTATTCATCTCTTCAAGTCGAAGGAGGATTAGATACAGAATTGCAAGATCATAATTATTTCTTAATAAATCCAAACAATTGGCATTTAACAGATTTCTGCAAAGATATAATTAAGTATTTATCTGGATTCATCGTAAGAAAACTTAAGAATTCATTAACTTGTGAACAGTGTTTAGAGTTAATAGAATCAAACAGCACAACCTCATTATTACAATATCGAAAAACATATGGAAAATTAGTAATTGCTTCAAACTTGGTCATTCAGTTATGCACAGAAGCAGAGAAAACTTTTCGGTGGTGCTTAAAAGTTGATTCTATTATGTCTAAAAAAAATTTTAATATTTTAACATACCTAGTAAGAGGAAAAACAATGTCTAATTTAGATAGCAAAATATTAGACTCTTTTGGGAATCATTGCTATGATTTTGAAAGAGAATTTGACCATAGTATGTTGATAACAAAAAAAATATTGGAAACTTTTTTTAACGTTAGATTACATCACGAAATTAAAACAAAACAAAGTTTGAATTTAGATCTTAACAGAATAAGAAGTTCGTTAACTAAAACAGTAACTTTTTCCAACCAATGAAACCAATATAATATCCTTTAATAAAAAATTCTGCAATATCTTCGTGCTTTATCAAAATATTTAGTTTTTAAAAAGTATCTAATATTTTTTTGATAATTATTGTCAACAGACGAATACTAAACTAATTGTAATCAACCCCTTAGTCAATAAAAAGTAATTTTATCCAAATTTAAAATATTTTATAATATAATTTTTATCTGAACAATTCAAAATATTTTATGATATAATTTTTATCTGAACAATACACATAACATCCGTTTAATTTCATAAGTCTGACAATATTTCATTACAATTCTCACAACTCTGCATTTTGACAAAGGGAAATCGACTGAAGGATTGAATAAAAAAAATTTAAGAAGTAAAGATGTAAAACATGTAAGTTCGATAAAACCATTACAGAGGGTTTTTACCCCTGAAATGTTTTTCATTTATGTTAGTAATAGTTTAATTATTTTTTTTATTGTATGATCTGTTGTGTAAGTTAATTTAATTTCTTTTGTTTCTAAATAAATACTTTTATCAAATATTTTTCTCATTAAATTTTTGTACTATGAATCAAAGCTTTCGATTTACTACAACTAATCCCCATAATAATAATAATAATAGTTTATTCATTTCAAAAATTATCACTTATAAATAAGAATAAAATGGAAACAAGTCATTATTTTCTAATGAGATAAGTTTCCTTGAAAAAAACACATAGTATCCTATTAATAACACCTAATCAAATTTAATGCCTATGCGGTATTCTATTTACTTCAACAATAAGGTAGCATTGCTGAGAGCATTAACTTCCCCAAATATAAACATGAACTTTCCATAGGCTAAAACTTCTATTACATTATTAAATCCTTGAATATTAACACAAGGATTAAACTATTACAAAACAATAATAAGAATTTTAAAATTCCATTTATAATCTTTAATCAGATTAAAGTTACTAAAATAGCGAATTTATTAATTTATTTTTACATTTCTTTGCTTACTTACATTACAAGTAACTATTTTTAACTACATTACTTGTTTGCCTAATATATAAATTTCAAAAATCCGTAGTAGAAAACTTTTGTTTCAAACCAACCAACTATAATGAATAAATATTACGGCCGTCTTACTGTTACGCCGCTGAAAATGAGTCCCTCAGAAAAAGAGCGCACTATAAAATAGTGTATCCAGCGGACAAAACAAACGTTCATAAAGGTATGGAGGGGCCATTCTATATATTATACGTCTATGAAGATATCATACTCGTGTTTCCATCCTTAGGATTTTTCGGTGAAAACGGAGAAGCCTTGCTGTTTCGATATAAGATATGTTTCGGTTGATGAGATACTTAGGAAGGTAGATCACGTGCTGTACTTAAGATTTTGAATTATGTTCCAATCCACCTCAAAGTAGGTGTTGATGTCCTTTTGTAATCTGATAAGACAACTTTTTGTCCAATGTTGAAGTCCCGGATGATGTGTTGACAATAACATCGTTAGGTCCTAAATTTTCGGTTAAACCTGGTATGCAGGATATTTCAGTTTACCAATTGTATTATCCCGTTTTTTTAGTTCGAATAATAATTTTGATAGTTCTTTTTCTACTCGTAACATTTATTTCATGTCTCTCGCGATGGATTTGAAGATATCTTGCGCCAAACGCTCGTATCAGAAAATCAGATTTAGCTTCTAGAGAGATCTTATCTGGACGCATGCGTGGAAATACTTCTTTTTTCAAACGAGGATCAACTTTCTGTTGTAGGTTGAGAAGAATATCTTGTGCTTGTGACTGAATATTCGGTGAATTACCGCCTATGCATTTTTTGTGTGGCGGTAAAGGAATTTTGATCTATAAAATCCTTTACATTTCGGACAAGGGAGATATGACTGATTGGGTTTCGAACCTTCCTTCATGGGCCTTGAGCAGCTTGCAGTATTTTTAATGAAATTTCCTTTCGTCTTGAGCAGGTTTATGAGTTGCTTCCTCTTCAATGTTCCGATCCCCGCCGACAAAATTTCTTGTACTTCGAATTCACAGGAATGATTTCTCTGAACATGTCTGATGAACTTCAGCACATCCGTCTCGCAAAAATAACAGATATCTTTCTTTCTCACATATTTTTCGTTTCTCGTGTCAGATTGCCGGTCCTGCAAAAAAAATTGCGAATATATAAAATCATTTTCAAACTTTCGGTACATTGGGAAAAATAAAAAAAATTGTAATTCACTAGCTTCACCAGTCAGATTGTGTTTCTCTGATGAAGGTCCTTCCAAATCATCATTCTGTCAAATTTAAATAGAATGAGAACTAATTAGAATTCCTGCTCTAACGTTTCGAATATAATAAATATACTTTTCAGAAAAAATATGTATTTTTTTTTGAATAAATTGAAGATTACCTTCACTGCGTTTCCATGTAGCATTTCATAGCTCTCCTGGATAAACTCATCCCCATCTTCCTCGATTTTTACAATACAACCAGAATTGTTCTGGGAAGAGTACGAAGTTTCAGCCGATGTAATATAATTCACATCATCATCACTCATTTTGAAGTATAGACCTCATTCTAAAAATGAAAGAATATATCATTAGTAATTGAATTGGGAGTTTTGAATCCTTTGAAAAGGCAGATAGGTTGTTATTCAAGTAGAAGTCCAGAGACAGTGAAAATTCTTTGAATATCTGCGTGGATTCCCATAAAAAAAATCGGTAATCCATTAGGACACATAGTTATGATCTCACAAAGTTAAAGCAATCGTTGAATATAATTGAACTTGTGTATTTGTTACGCAGATCAAAAATGTAAATGCGTATTTAGTAATATTCGCAACGGATCAAAAGAAATTAGTAACTTTAGAAAAAACTCCTGAACTTTTATCTATGTTACATAGATAAAACACGGATACACTCCCGAAAACCATGAATTTGACCACTTTTATTAAACGTATGTCAAACTGATGCTGAGGTATAAGAATACAAAATGTAGCATCAGATAATTTAAAAAAATATCAATTTTTATCAGTCTTTATGGATTGAATATTGTGATCACTTTTTATGAAGAAATTGATTTCTAGGACACTTCGCAATGAAATTTTATAGAAATTTGGTGACAAATTCCTCGAGGTTTCAAATATGATAATTTTGAAATATGATAATTTTCAAATACGAATCAACGATTTTCGGACACAAAATTTTTCCTTGACGACCAGTTTTTTTGAGACTGACAAGTCAATTCATAAATCAAATTTTTCGGTTTTCGGTGTTCGGATATTAGAAGCACAGTTGTGCTTATCCTCATGGATTCTTGAATCTCGGAAAATTAATGTAGGCAGAAGGTCAGCAGTTCAAAAGTCACTCAGGGACACTTTTCTTCTTGAAAAACTTGCAAACATTGTTTTACGATGCACTAAAAAGTAACTGCTGATCCTTAACGTTGTTCTTGTTGCTACACATACGATTGTCTGATCTTGGTTGCAAGCTTATTCCGGAATTCGGCAACACTTTTGCTGTTTTTAACATCTTGGCTTAAAGAGTTATAATTTGTCGCGCTCTTGTAAAATACGGAGTTCCGCGCTTGACGGAGGTGTCGACGCCCCACATAGAACTCATCTGTTCCTCGGGTATCATGTTCGTGTACATCTCGCCTTTTTTTTAGGTAGCGTCTCAGATCGGGTGGTGGACGTCCTTTCTCTATCTTGTATATAAGAGTCATGCTGTCGCGGTATATCATGTCATCAAACTTCAGCATCTCTAGTTCTTTCAACATATCAACAACGTGTGTCTCTCTTGGTATCGTCACATTCAAAATTGCTCTCATGCCGTCGTTCAGGATGACTTGTATGGATTCTATAGTGGCTTGGTTGGCGTAGTTAAAAATAGTTCTACAGTAACTGACGTTTGGTTTAACAATGGCTTCAAACAACAATTTCTTCGCCTTCTTCGTCAAACAATATCGTAGCCTACGTAGCACTGACACTTTCTTTCGCAATTTCGCAATAGTATGCTGGAAATGATACTTGAAGGATAGCTTACTATCAAGGATGACACCAAGGTATTTCATCTTTGACACATTTTCAAGTTCTTTAGTGCCTATCTTTACTTTTCCTCTGACCTCATCATCTGAACGTGACACAAGCATTCATTTGGATTTATCTGTGTTTAGGCTTAATTTGCACATGTTCAGAAATTTTCTTCATTCTTCCAGATCTTGATTGAGCAGCTCGATCCCTTTTTCGACATTGTCAGTTTCGATATAGATAAGGGTGTCATCTGCAAACAGTTGAATCTTACAGTGTCGAATCAACTTCGGGAGGTCATTAATGAAGAGAATGAACAATAAGGGCCCCAATTTGCTCCCTTGCGGCACTCCTGTTACATTTGGAATCGGGGGGGATGTCACGTCTTTGAATTTGACTTGTTGAGTTCTGTCTTTGAGGTAGCTCTTCATCATTTCATTTGCTTCACCAACAATTCCTAGTTTCTCAAGTTTCTTCACCAGTAGGTCTCTGTCAATCGTCTCAAATGCACGGCGAAGGTCAATGAAAGTAGCAATAATTTTCTTGTTGGTCTCGAGTGAAGACACCCACTCCTCAAGCACCACACAGAGGGCGGTTTCCGTCGAATGCTTCTCACGGAAGCCAGACTGCTCATCTATGAGAATGTTGTTTTCTTGGATAAAACTTGTCAGCTGTTCTTTCATTATTTCTTCAATGGTCTTGTCAATGGCTGCTAGAACATTAATAGGGCGAAAGTCCTTCATCTCCAAAGCATTTGTAATTTTTGGCACAGGTGTGATCACTGATCTTTTAAAAATAACCGGGAACGTACTTAGCTCGAAACATTTTCTAATCATCTCACAAGTAGTTGGGCCAACCACTTGCCACGCTTGTTTCAAAATGGTTGCATTGGGTTGTATTGAGTCCTTTCTGATAGAATTGGAACACAACCCAATTAGTTTTAAATATTTTTGTGAGGGCGCCACTGTCTATTCTTACTTATCTGTGAACTCATGACGTTGAACGATTTCACCATTGTGTACGCTTGCACTTTAATTGCAATAAAACAAGATAGTTACTCAGTTAATTTCTTTTATTCCATCTAAATCCTACATGGTAGCAGAGCGTGGTTGTGGATAAAAGAAATCAGATAAAAATAAACAGTAATTCCGAAGTTTTACCGAAGAGTGCAATTTTGAGGTTACCGGTACCTACCTACCGGCATTTTGTGGTCAGCGCGCTAAAAAAACTCCGTTTCTTCAGAATGTCGAGCTCGAATATGTTTAATCTCGAGAAATTGAGTGGTCGAGACAATTTCACAACATGGAAATTCAGTGTTAAAATATATCTCGAGCATGAGGAACTGTGGAGTTGCATCGAACCACCGACAGGATATACGTTCGACGCAGCAAAAGACATAAAGGCAAAAACTAAACTCATTCTGCTACTGGACCCTCAAAACTACGTTCATGTCCAACAGTGCACAACCGCCAAAGAAGTGTGGGACAGCTTGAATAAAGTATTTGATGATAATGGGCTAACACGGAGGTAAGCCTGTTAAAAGAGTTAATCAATACTTCACTGGAATCAAGTAATGGCATAGAGGACTATATTAGCAAGATTATGAATGCTGCACACAAGCTTAGAAATATTAACTGAAGTTAATGATCAGTGGCTTGGCACATTGATGTTAGCCAGCTTGCCTGATGAGTATAAACCAATGATTATGGGATTGGAAATTCTGGTGCTAAAATTGGTGCAGACTTTATAAGAGCAAAATTACTCCAAGAAGTGAGAAGTGAAGATTCAAACAAAGCTTTTATTCGAACTCAAAGAAAAACTTTAAGAATCAACACAATAACTCTAAGTCTCAGGTGAAAACTAAAGGCCCACGATGCTACAACTGCAATGGTTATGGGCATTTTGCAAAGTTTGCAAAAGCAGAAGAAGACAATGAACAGAAAACAAAGATCAAGAAAGTTTCATTGCAGCTTTTTCAGCCTTTTCAGGTAAAAGAAAATCAGAAATGGTACATTGACTCAGGTGCTTCCATGCACATGTGTAGCCAATGTAAATAAAGAATGGATATACAATGTACGCGAACCCCGGTGAAAACTATCACAGTGGCAAACAGGAGCCATTGTCAGTGGAGTGTGTTGGAGATATCAGCATTTATATCACACAACACGATAAAATTGGTGAAATGTTTATATGTACCCGGACTTGCAGCTAATCTACTGTCAGTTAGTACTATCACTAAGAATGGATGTAATGTGTCATTCACTGAAAGGTTGCAATATTAATAATAATACAGGAAAGCTATTATGCTCAGCCTCGCTAATAAATAAATTATATGTTCTGGACTCTTATACTACTCATATTGAAACTGCTCATATGGTGTCAAATAAACCTAATGAAAATGATATTAATTTATGGCATCTGCGGATGGCCCATTTAAATGTTTCAGCTCTAAAGAAATTACCAGATTGTGCCGAAGGTGTTAGACTGACACAAGGGAGTTCATAAGGATACTCAATGTTCCACCTGTTTAGAGAAACAGGCAAGGTTGCCGTTCAAGAATCCAGGTTCTAGAGCCACAGAACCACTACAAGTTATACATTCTGACCTTTGTGGCCCTATGGAGACTACTTCTTATGGAGGTATGAAATATTTCATTTCTTTCATCGACGATTACTCCAGAATGGTCCATATTTATTTTATGAAAGATAAACAAAATGTGCTAGATATTTTTAAAGACTTTAAAACAAAGGTAGAGAACCAATTGAATTATAAAATTAAAATAATAAGAACAGACAATGGTAAAGAGTACTGCAATTCCAATTTTGAGCAATACTTATCAAACTGTGGAATTATACACCAGACTAGCCTCCGTATACTCCTCAGCAAAATGGGCTTGCGGAGGATGAATAGAACACTGGTAAAAAGGCGAGATGCATGATATTTTATGCAAAGTTAAATAAACCTGTATGGGCTGAGGCTATTGCCACAGCTGCATACTTTGTTAATAGATCACCAACTAAAGTACTAGAAGACACTACTCCTTATAAAATGTGGACAGGAAAGGAACCAAAGTTAGATCATATGAGAATATTTGGCACAAGAGTCATGGTTCATATTCCAAAGGAGAAACGTCTAAAATGGGACAAAAAGTCAATGGAAATGATTTTTGTCGGTTACTGTGAATATACAAAAGGATACCGTGTAATGCATCCACAAACACATGAGGTGACAAAAACCAATCCAATTGATGCCGAGTCAATCAAGTCAGAAGAGAAACCAAAGCAGTCTGTCACTATTCCTCAGTCAGATGAATCTGCAACAAAAACTTTATCTGAAAGTGATGGTGAAAACTCCAGTGAATATGAAATTGATACATGTGATCTTGATGACAGTTACCGGCCGCCAAGAAGATTATTACAGCAAGAACAACAGACTAGTAATGTAACTCTCAGACCTCGTAGAAACTATCAGATTAATAATAATGGTTTACTTTGTTTATATACAAATATTACAGATCCACAAAGTGTAGATGAAGCTTTGACATCTCCACATGCCAAAGAATAGAAAAGCGATGGATGAAGAATATAACTCTTGATAGAAAATGAAACATGGCAGCTTGTCGACTTACCTACAGATAAAGAGCATTGCCAAGTAAATGAGTGTTCAAGACCAAAACTGATCAACAAGGAAATACTATTAGATACAAAGCTAGACTTGTCATAAAAGGTTATGCACAGAGGAAAGGCATTGATTATCAAAGAAGTCTACTCTCGGTGGTGAGATACACTTCCATTCGTTATCTGTTCGCCATAGCAGCTCAATATAATCTACAGATCGAACAAATGGATGCTGTGTCTGCTTTTTACACAGGAAATATAGATACTGATATATTATCGATCTATATTGGTATTCGACCTGGTTTTTCGAAATAAAAGTCAATTCGGAATCTCAATATTTCGTTTAATATGTAAACATCCTCGGGAAGTACTGAAATTACAAACGTTACATCAAATAATACAATAACCGTGGGAAGATGTTATACATACATAATGTAATCTACGAAAAACAGACATTTGACAACAAGGTGATACTGTTATGAAATCTAAATTTGACGGTTGTTATGGGTTTTTATCGAAGGTTAAAATATTTGCAATAAATTTTGTTTAAATCGTTAACATCAGTTCTAAAATTCATTGTTTTATATTCTTTTTATATGACACACATTTCTAAAAAAGATCGTTTATTTTGATTGTCTTCTATATCCAGAATATTCAAATTTTCGTAATCGATTGTATGTCCAGTTGTAAAAACATGATGTGCTAAAGCACAACGCTCGAGTCTCAACCTCGAGTCACTTCGATGTAAAAAGCTAGTCGTTTTTAAAGCCCTGACACGTTTGTCAACATAACTCAAATCACAGTGATTACAATTAATTTTATATATTACGTTTTTAGTTTCATTTTAGAGATTTTGTCTGCTTATTGAAAAATTGTCTACCAGTTATTAAATTAGAACTTGCAAATTTCTTGTATTGATTTTGTTTCTGAAAACTTTTCTTATTTCTTCCGATAATTCAACTATATATGAAAACTCGTATATCTTAAAATTTCGTCATTATTAATCACTGTAATTTTGTTCAAATGGTCTGCATAAATTAAATTTTTAAAAACTCAATTTGTAACCATTTATCTTCATTATGTTGATCAATTCGTCTAAAGCTTTTTTTATGAATTTAGGATGCGTAATGTCGATAATCCTTTTCTTCAAATTGAAATTGCATTTGTTTTAATGCTTTGAGGTTGATACGAAAATTTGTTTACATATCTATCTGACTGCATGGTTTTTCTATGCCAGTCAATTCAAAACATTGTTTTCATTTCTAAAAATGAGCGTGTCAGGAAGGGGACTGATCTTTCTTTTCTTTTTCTATTGTAAACTGGATATGTGAGTCAAAATTATTGAATATTGATAAAATTTCGTTAGATTTTTCATTTGGTATTGCAGTGATGATGTCATCAACGTAATGATAGATAAAAAGGTAACGAAAGGAAGTTTTCAACAGACACAGATAGGAATTATTGCCGACAAGATTAGCAAGAACTGGACTCAGGCAACTACCCATCGGACATCAAATTTTGGCGGAAAAAACGACCATTGTAAAAGAAAATAATTTGACTCGAAAGAAAAGTTATGATGTCCGCTGAAAGTATCTTTTGGAAGTAACGTTTTCTCTGAGATGTCATTCCAATGATTTTCAAAATTTTGATAGTAATTTCTAACTTGAAATATTTGTGAAAAGTGAAACTGCGTCTAAAGATATTAATTCATAATGTTCCGGAAGTTTAAAATTATTCATTTTGTGCAAAGTTCTTGGAATCCTTCATAGAATAAGTGAGTTTGTGTTTGAGCAGAGTTCTGTAAAATGTCAGCTATAAATTTACTTAATTTTGTTGTGGCAGATCCGATCGTGTTCACTATCGGTCGTAATGGTGTGTCTGCTTTATGTACGTTCGGCAGACCATAGAACCTCAGTGGATAAGGGTCATATATCTTTAATTTCTTCGATGTCGTATCGTCCAAAATATATTGATCGTCTGATATATATATATGTTACAGCCAGAGATGTATACCAAAGGAGATAAGGTTTGTTACTTATTGAAATCTATCTATGGTCTCAAGCAAGCTAGCAGGCTTTGGAATATTAAGTTAAGCCAAGTCTTAAAATAGATGGGAGTTGAGCAATCAAAGACTGATCCGTGTATTCATTATAATATTAAAAAGAGAATTTATATTGCAGTCTGGGTTGATGACTTAATCATATTTAGTTCCCAGCCAGTATTAACTACAGAATTAAAAGATAAGTTATGTGAAAAATTAAATATGAAGGATATTGGCCAAGCAAGACAATGTGTGGGATTAAACATCACTAGAGGTGAAAATAGAATTATGTTAGATCAGGAGAAGTACATAATGGAAATATTATCAAGATTTAATATGACAGATTGTAAAGCAGCAAGGACACCTATAGAAGTTGGTCTGAAGTTCACTGAAAATAATGAAGATCCATTTGACTGTCCTTACCAACATGCTATCGGGAGTCTACTGTATGTGGCTCAAGGAACAAGACCAGACATATCATTTGCTGTGAATACCCTTAGTAGATATAGTAAAGAACCCAAAACTGAACATTGGACTGCTGTGAAAAGGGTGCTAAGATACCTACAGGGTACCAAACATTGCAAACTAACCTATACCAAGAATGGTCAAAATGAAATCACAGGATACTGTGATGCAGATTGGACGAGCGATGTGCGTGACCGTAAGTCGTGCACGGGCTATATTTTTATGTTGCAGGGTGGAGCAGTGTCATGGTGCTCACGCAAACAGCAGACCGTGGCATTATCTACTGCAGAGGCCGAGTACATGGCCATGTCATCAGCGGCACAGGAGGCGCTATGGCTACAGCAGCTGCAAGGAGAACTAGGAGGAGGAAAATGTGACTCTCTAATCATTCACAGCGACAACCAAAGTGCAATCAAACTCACTGCTAATGACTGTTATCTACCTAGGTCTAAACACATAGATATAAAGCATCACTTTTTAAGGGAACATGTTAGTAATTTAAAGTTAAAGTTTTGTTATGTACAGGGTATACAAAATATTTCAGATATATTAACTAAGGGGACTACTGTTGATAAACATTTATATTGTGTGTCAGGTATGGGATTGTGTTCAGGGGAGGGTGATAGAATTGGAACACAACCCAATATTTTTGTGAGGGCGCCACTGTCTATTCTTACTCATCTGTGAACTCATGACGTTGAACGATTTCACCATTGTGTACGCTTGCACTTTAATTGCAATAAAACAAGATAGTTACTCAGTTATTTTCTTTTATTCCATCTAAATCCTACACTTTCCTGTGAGCTTCATTACCACACTTTCAATTCTTTCCTCCTCAGGAATATTAAATTGCGCGAAGACATCTTGTGGGGTTTCTATTTTATCCACATAATTTGTTGGCTCTATGGCTTCATTAATTTCATTGATCGAATCCACATAGAAACGATTTAGCTCATGTGCACATCTACTAGGCTCATCAACAATTTCATCATCAATCTTCACTTTTCCCACTTCCTTCTGAGTGTAGTTCATTAGTTCTTTCAGAAGCCGCCAGACCTTCTTTCCGTCATGTCCACAGTCTGCTAGCTTATTCATAAAGTAGGCGTTCTTTGATCTACGAAGTATAGCAGTAAATCGATTTCGTAAACACTTGAATGTTGTCCACTGCAGGTCTAAATCATCACTACTGGTCCCATCTTCTGCACTCCTAACTTTCAAAACCTTGAACTTCCGGTAAGCATCCACTTTCCGGTTTCTTGCTTCAATTACTTCACGAGTGAAAAACTTGCTGTACTTATTTTTGCGAATGATGACGTCAGGTCTCCTCGCCTCCTCACATGCCTCTGCTACTAATTTCACAAATCTTTCACTGTCTCTTTCCAGGTCACCAAAAGCAAGGTTCAGTCCTGGAAGCTTTTCTACAATGATATCGGTTAGAGAATCCATATCAATTGGGCCCTTGAATTTCAAAACTTCGTCTTATCGTCTTCTCTGGACCCATATGATAGAAGGATAGCTTCGTGGTCAGATAGGGCAACTTCAGGGATACGGAATGACACATTTGGCACATTTGTGAAAACAAGGTCAATAATTGTCTCAGAATGTGGCGTCACTCTGGTTGGTCGATTTACTATCTGCTTCAGATTCAACTCAGCCGCTTTTTCCATAAGTCTTCTAGCCCCAACAGACGAGTCGATGTTCTTCCAGTCCGCATTGAAATCACCCATCACAGAAATTGGCAGCCTCCTGTCATCAACTTATGTTAGAATGTCATCAATCCATTCACTGAAATAGGCGTCGAATACTGCCACACTCGAAGAGGGAGAACGGTAACCAACTCCAATTATATGTCTCGAGTTTTCATCGCTTATTTCACAAGTAGTAGCCCAAAAGTGGTAATCAAAGCTATAGTTTTTCACTACTTTGACTCGAAATTTGTTTTTCACATAAACTATCACACCTCCCGTGTGATTTGAGTTTGAGTGAACGACTATTTCCTGAAATCCATTCAGTGTCAGTTCACTATTACATAGTTCATCGGTGACATGGGTTTCACAAAAGCAATAATATCTGGATCCATCAAAGCCACTTCATTCCACACATCTTGGGGGTTCTTGTGTATAAGTCTCGCGATATTTACAGATAGTACGATGAGGTTATTCATCATCATCGTAGATCGTAATTACTCGCTGCTTGAGACTATTTACGATATCGATACGGCTTTGGCACATTCTACTGGTCGGTGTATGGTTCAAATCGTAGTTGCATTGGTACTTCGAATTCTTCCATTCACAGTTCAAACATTTCGCTGGCTTCTCGCACCTTTGTTGGAGATCATGATTGTCACTGCAGTTGAAGCATTTCTTAGGTTGCTCTAATTTTGTACAATATTTGGCAGTGTGGTTCAGTTGCAGACAACGTGTGCACTGTCTCACATTGAAGTGTTCGTAGACTGGACAACATTGGTAACCGATGAACATTCCACACATTACTTGGGCATAGGTGTGCGGGTCAACTTCTAGGATAACTGTCCACACATCTTTCTGACGGCCCTGGTACCTCTGCAAGACTCTGATGGCTGAGTCCTCAGGCAATCCATTTTGTAACTTAATTTTCTCAATCAACATTTCATCTCCAAAGTTGTGATCGTCCATTATACTAATAACTTTTAGTTTTGGTAACAACTTTTTAATGGTTTCGCACTCATACTGGGGTGATTCTTCTATCATTTTCTGTACAACTTTCAACGACTTCTCATCTTCGCACTCCACTTTAACAGCACCGTCTTTCTGGGGAATCAATTTGTGAATCTGCACCATTTTTGAGGTGTTCTCCTTACACTTGTCATGAAGAAGTTTGACGGTAACCTTAGAATCCTGCCTGACTTTCGGTTTTATCATCAGACGAGGCTTTGCTCTATCACTCGGTCGGGTATTTACATTTACACAAGCAGTAGTAGCTGCATAGGTCATCTTAGGTATTTCTTTTTTGTCAGCCTTTTTTTCAATCCTCTGTAGGCTCTCTGAGATCCTTACTAGACAGCCTTTTTTGATTTTGTCAGCAGGGCCACATTGGCTACAATACCAGACATTGTTGAAAAATGGGGATTTCTCTTCTTTCTTGATTAAATCAGTTAGCTTATTGGAGGTATCCCAAATCTCCTTTGTGATGGCAGTTTTTTGGCACTTGATGTGGAACCATTGGTTGCAACCGTCACACCCAATCCAATCGCCTCCATCTTGGTTATGGCAAACGCCACAGGGGAAGTTGTTTTTGGCTGTTTCTTCTTTCTTCTTTCGCGTACGCGTCATTTTCGAACTTCAAACCGGGCACCGGTCACTAAACTCCGAACACACACAACTTACAGCTCCAAACGATAGTTTTATCGGGAAAATTTGCCAAAAATTTGGCCCACGATAAAAGAGCGGCTAAACGCGACAGTTGACAGCTGACGACGTTTTGGTTCCTTGGGTTTGGGTTCTCTACAAAATCACAATGAATAATGAATAATTATTTGGTCGAAATATAAATTTTACTGATACATTGACTTATGTGAATTGGAATTTAGGTCTGTGCTTCTGAGTGCGGGAAAATTTTTCTATCTCCATAAAAATCGAATCTCAAACAGTGAAATGCACTGAAAGGTTAATTTTTATCATCCTTGTGAAAAAAACTACCATTTAGTTAGCTACAAACGAATCATTTTTTTTTTAATTTGTGTAGGTATGGAAACATCGAAAACGCTACATAAAGGGATGCTCATTAACTCTGAACTTACCTTGGAATCTGGTGATGGTTTTCGATTGCAAAACCACTGTTCTCCTTTTTTCTCCTTGAAGAATTCCAGTCCAGTCTAGATGGAAACAGGAAGCGGAACTCGTTAATGTTTATATTGAAAGTGCTTGCTCCGAATTTCAGCAAGAGATATATCCATAATAATACAATATCGTTAGTTACGCTGTGTGAAAAGAATGGATAATTATCATTTCGTACAGTATCACTTTCCATAACGAACGTCACAACTGATCTTCACAAAATTCAAAATTGAAATGAATAACCGTTGCAACGGTATGATTTCATGCCTTCGCCGACTGTTTATGAATAACGCAAGCAATCACAAAAGGCCTCTTAGAAATAGTTCGTGAAAACCATTGTGTTTCCTATAGGGATGTTACGGAGGTGGTTTGATCGGAGTCGGAGTCGTAATCGGAGGTCGCACATTCACCTCCGCGAAGTCGGAGGTATTTCGGAGTCGGAGTCGGAGGTGTTCCGAAATAGACCGCGCAAGCGTGACGTCACCACCAACGAAATGCCAAAAGCAGTTTCCAAACAAACATTTAATTGCATTGAAAAGCCCATAAGCGATTTTTTGAAAGCGTATATTTCGAAGATTGAGATTCCTATCACTCTGAAAGTTCTTTGATGGTAAGCCCCAGTGTTTTATCTTTCAATTGGCGTATATATGTAGAAATAATTTCATCTACAAGTTGCGAAAGCCGTTATTGAATAATGGATTTTGAGGTTATATGGTTTCTTTGTCATAATAATTCACTTTCTCTCTGTTAATAAAATACTAATATACTTGTTTTCATATAAGTATGGCTCGTGTAATAAAGTTTAGTGCTATAGTAGACTTTTTCACAGCAGCTGGTGAGAAAAATTGATCAGCAGAGGTGAGAACACTGTTGAATCCGGACATGTGACAACATTTATATTTGATGCACATACTCGTGCCATAAAGGCAAAAATATTTGCTTCCATGAAAAACAAAGTTTATGATGTGGAGATAAGTTTATTTCATTGTGACGCATTCCTGCTCGGTCGCCTCTTTTATGACGCGACCCCCTCTTTACCGGCCCCTATTCGGATGCCAGGCGGGTAAAGCTGAACAACAAAACTCTGTTCCTATACGGTTGTTGCTATCTGGCGGATGCGCGCGTTAATGTCACCGACTCCAAGGTCGTACTACAGGATGTTAATATGACTAGCGCAGCTTCGTTCGGGGATATTTTCTCGGGCGCCACCTGATTTTAAGTGGTACGGTCCACTTGCGCCGGGGTACACTACAGTCAGAGAAAGATGAATTCCAGGGGTCTGTATTCACCGGGAGAAGAAAATTCCCCAAAAAGATAACTCGATTGAAGGTGTCCGAAATCGACTAAGTGTCCGGCGGAAAAATACTAAAAACTACTATTTACAATTTATTTACACTATTTACAATTTATCCCACGACGGTAGCGATCATACATCTAAAAAGCCAGTACCAGAGGGTTAATAGATTCACCAGCGGAAATTTACTTCGCCCGATAAACTAACGAATAGCGAATAGTGAATAGCGGATAGCGGCTAGTGAATAGTGAATAGCGAATAGCGGATAGCGGATAGTGAATAGCGAATAGTGAATTGCAGCTTACTATCAATCTATAATGGTGGTTCCTTTCGGTTCGTGCAATCTAACTATCCTACTCTTTACCGGTTCAGGGGACCCAAGTGACCGCTATTGAAACTCGTCACTCTATTCTTCCGGATGGTGCCCACTATGACTGCACGTTATTGAAACTCCACAATCAAATGGCCACTCCTCCGGGAGAAATTCGTCACCCCAACATACAATTACCCGGCGACAATATCACGCCCAACACAAGTGACCGCTATTGAAACTCGTCACTCTATTCTTCCGGACGGTGCCCACTATGACTGCACGTTATTGAAACTCCACAATCAAATGGCCACTCCTCCGGGAGAAGTTCGTTAGACTCACGGTGCACAAAGAACCGTAGAAATAATAGAGAGATATTGCAACTGCTGACATTATTAGTGGATACGTTATTTTGACATTTAGGCATGCGCAGTATTGAAATCATTCAACGTCTCCTTTATTAACGTTAAACGTCAGAGGTTATTTGATAAATGAGAGTTATTGCAACTACCAACATTATTACTGCATACGTTAAATTGACAGCGAGGCAAGCACAGTATCGAAATGAAATAACGTCTTCTTTATTAACGATAACGTCGTTCGTTATTAAATAAAGTTAACGTCAGCGCTTATTCCCGAACCTTATTTTACGGTTTACAAAATAAACCGTGTTTTTGGTTGGATGACTATCAGCGTTTATATGGTGTTTTATCACTTAATACATGGTTTCGTGCCTTGGGTTAAATAAATAAAAAGATCACTCCACAAAATGTGAAGCTCAGAGTGCTGTTGTTCCTTATGCAATATTTAAACAAAACTACGTCATACGTTCAGGAACTTCGCGCGGGATTTTTGAAATGGTAATGCATTTAAAACGAACAAAGCTACAGTGGCGGAAAACTTCAAACATAATTCTAATTGCATCTAGTTTTGTACAAGTAAAATAAAGTTTGTTTATTGTGTCAAAAATTATTATTTCAATTAAAAGAGCGAATATATAAAGAAACGAAGAACTTCAACAAAGTGTACCTTCGATTTCCATATTTATCAATGATGTTTCAATCTTGAATTAAAACTATCAACGAATGTTCTTTGGTACTATGATGCACAAGGTTCATATAGCTTTGGGATCATTTCAAAAAAATTTAAAGGTAATAAAACTGTCTAATGAATAATATTACAAAATGTCAATTCATTAACAGTCACTTCTTGTCTTAAACATGTATCTAAGTTTAAAAATTTTTTACGATTATTGAAGTTATTGTGATTGTTATTTGAATATTGTAGAAATAGAATAATGAAATACGTGTCATTACAGATCTACTGTTACTCTAGTTATTTAGAAGAATGAATCAAAATAAAGAAATTTTATATACATATTCTCAAAATACTTGATGCTGGACGTATGCATAATATAACATATAGCTTCACAATTCTTTCCTTTCCATCAGTTTTCTTGATTAACAAGTATCCAAGATAGAAATAACCTTGTTAGTATTATAATTATTATCATTTTCCGTCTTAGAAGCTTTCTCTAGTCAGTCAGCTTATCAGGAATTTTGACAATTTCCTTGGATCACGGTTCTTCATCCATCTATAAACTGTTTGAATTTTTCATTGAACTAGCTCATTTTGCACCATAGCATGTATATTGCCACTCTCCTACTGAATTCAACAACGCTTTTCCTTATTCAGGTGTAAACATTTTCTGTACTTCTTGGTACTTAAATTGCGGTCTGCAAGCAGTTTATTTTCTCCTCTTGTTTTTCTATTTTCTTCATCCAATTTGACATCTTCATCCTTTTCAACATTTAATTTTCAATGAAATATCTAAAATTTATATATACATTGCAAAGTTGACTTTCAATCAACAATATTCACCATTACTCACTTATTACCAATAGGTTGCACTTGACCAACAACAATTGCTTTCTGGCATTTCTTTCAACAAAACTTTAATCTCGTAGGTTTTACCAATTCTGTTCCTTTACTATTCTGCACAACAGCTAAATGGAGACTAGGAATTGCATCCCATTTGAAAATATGGCGAAATTTCGTAAGATAATACAATCTTTGAAAACCTCAGGGGCAACTTGAATCCATTAGCTGCAAAATGTATTGAACAAACAGTTCCTAGAAAATAATCGGATTAATTTCGATTCTAAATAAACATGTTATTTCCAAAACTTACCCTTGTTGAAATTTAAGTCATCGTTTTTGTTACAGGCAATAAGTCATTCTAACGTAATCCGTCTATTTGGTGGAAATTTAGAATATCAAATGTCCGTACCCTTCGTTATCTGGGTGCAAATTTTGCAACTGTCGAGTGTTTCATAAGAAACATAAAACGGAAAGCATGCCATATATCAAGCTAGTGCAAAAAAATATATATTCGTATTTGTTAGCCTTTTTTTCATAGCGCTCCTCTAAGTTATACTGAGTGCAGATATGCGAAATGTGATTTTTACATCGTTGTCAGACCGTGCCAGTATGAAAGCGACAATGATTTGTCTATGCCGATTACAAAGGAAAATAGTTAGATATCAAAACGAATCGTAAGTGCTGTTAACGCCGCATCCAATGATGCCGGTTGCAGAGTCGTCCTCAAAATATTTTTGACCCTGGGCAGATTGGAATAATGGGGCGCTCTATTATCTGAAAATGGAACTTATTTTATGTTAAATATAATTGTTCAAAATGAATGTATCAAATAAAATGAATTTCAATTTAAATATATTGAATGCGACTTATTTCTACCGTTCTATCGAAATAACGAACAATTCCATTAGGTAAACTACCTTTCTGCGCAAATGTAACACTTGCGATATTGTTTTTGTTTAAAACAACGTATTACCTGTTAGTCAATTTGTTCGTATACTTATTGCGAAGATGAAGAAAGGAAAAAATCGTTTAGATTTACGTACGATATAGTCTTAATGAAAGAAATTTTGAGCAACCCATTTGCTGATCTCAGCAAATGGGCCGTAGTTAAACAAAACGTTTGTGAAAAAAGTGGGAAAGAATTCTCAATTCGGACTTTGAAAAGCCACATTCAACATCTACTAGAAATGTGGAAAGAGAAGGAAAGAACAAATACAAGAAGGTGAGTCAGAGTTGTCTACTTCGAATACAAAATAACATCGTTTCCATAGATCGGGTTGTTCGCGCATTCCTAACCACCTCGGTAATATACATTCAAATATTAAAAAGAAAAGGAGGGAAACCAAAAGGAGCGAGACGCGCTGAACGCACTTCTTAGCTTGCATATCAAAAGACAGAGACATTTTTTTTTACAATCAGGCATTCTGAATCGGATCGTGGTGCCATACGAGTGAAAGTGAGTGTACGATCGCAATGTCGCCGTTGTCGAACTGTAAGTACTGAACATATCAATCACACACTCAACCAAGCGCTGCAATTATCACAGTACAATACGATGCTATCGTCATAACTACAATTGAACGTTATATCAAAACAATCGCAACGTCGCCGTTGCCGAATCAATTATCATTATCACAACAATCGTAACGTCGCCGTTGCCGAATCAATTATCAAATCACAACAATCGCAACGTCGCCGTTGCCGAATCAATTATCAAATCACAACAATCGCAACGTCGCCGTTGCCGAATCAATTATCAAATCACAACAATCGCAACGTCGCCGTTGCCGAATCAATTATCAAATCACAACAATCGCAACGTCGCCGTTGCCGAATCAATTATCAAATCACAACAATCGCAACGTCGCCGTTGCCAAATCAATTATCATTATTACAACAATCGCAACGTCGCCGTTGCCGAATCAATTATCAAATCAGAACAATCGCAACGTCGCCGTTGCCGAATCAATTATCAAATCAGAACAATCGCAACGTCGCCGTTGCCGAATCAATTATCATTATTACAACAATCGCAACGTCGCCGTTGCCGAATCAATTATCAAATCAGAACAATCGCAACGTCGCCGTTGCCGAATCAATATCAAATCAGAACAATCGCAACGTCGCCGTTGCCGAATCAATTATCATTATTACAACAATCGCAACGTCGCCGTTGCCGAATCAATTATCAAATCAGAACAATCGCAACGTCGCCGTTGCCGAATCAATTATCAAATCAGAACAATCGCAACGTCGCCGTTGCCGAATCAATTATCATTATCACAACAATCGCAACGTCGCCGTTGCCGAGTCAATCTAATTTCCTTGTAATCATAGATGCATTAATTAGTTCAATTTATCGATTCAATTCATTGTCAACCAAAGCAAATAAACTGGGTTTTTGAGTTCAACTTTTCCCAGCAATCCAGTATTTTATTTAATTACCATTTCCTGTGTAAATTGTTTATGTTCATTCCTAACTACGAAAATTCTCTCCATAGGCGAGTTTTCGACGAAACAGGGTATTGAAGAATCTGTGAGCGAAAAAGATGTTCTGCTTCAAGAAGTACAGAACATCGTCGAGGAGTCAGAACGGAATAAAAAAAAATTGACAAAAGTAGAAAGAATCTCTTTGATCGGACATCAAACAAGAGAACTACTAGCGGAGTCGTTCGCTTCAGGCGAAATCGACATTTCACAGCACGATCACACTTATAGTGCGAAGTATAACAATTCTACTAAATTACCTTAATCATTTTTCACTTTTTAGTGTTGGCTTATGTTAAACCCGAAATAGAGAAAACGGAGCCGACCCCCAGCTGCAGCAATGTGAGGAGAAATATTGCTGGTAAGAATGTTTCTTCAAGTATGTGGAAATAGAATAGATCTCTTTTCTAAGTAAACATCAATATAACGTTTCTTATTTATTTCAGTGCCAACGAGAAAAAGGACTAACAGAAGTCATGGAATGAGGAGTGACGCGTTGAATTATTTAACCGAAAAAAGATTATCGGACTTGGAACTTGCAAAAAAAAATCAAGAGCTCGAAGATAAAAAACTAGCTTTTGAGGAAAGAAAAGTAGCGATTGAAGAACGGAAAATGTTAAAAGAAGAAAGAAAATTAGCTATAGAAGAGAAAAAAATTGAAATTGAAAGAAAAGAAAGGGAAATGAAGATAGCTGCAAAGGAGAAAAAATATTTGGCAGCAGAAAGAAATTTGTCATTAACAAATTCTTTGTTACAAACACAACAAAAGTTAATTGAAATTTTAATAAAGAAATCAGAATGAAAAAAATTTTTTTTAAATAACGGCAAAAATTCAATATAAAGAATTGAAATACGGCTTTTGTTCAAGTTGATATTAGAATTGTTTCTAAAAAATACCTGCGTGATGCCTTTGCCAGGTTAACCTCCCAAAGGTATGTCCTCACTAGTGTGCTATCGTGTTCCACTTTCAACACTTTTCTTCATTCAACATGCATCTTGAAACATGCTCAAGATGCACGTATTTAGTGTCCATATTTATTCGTCACTGTTTTTCCAATTCTGACCCACATAAAATAACAGTATACCAACCTACGGAAGAACACAATATATGTCAAAGAAATAAAAGTTTTCCTATTTCTTACACAGTATTTCATAATATTCCTCAAACGACAGAATGTAACCTATGGCGTAAGGTAAAAAGGTGTGTGCACAGACAAATATTCATATCACAGTTCTGTTGCTCCTTGTCTAACATAACACACTGAGTCACACGTTCAATAAATTAAATCAAGTAATGTAAATAGAAAAGATAAAAATTCAAAATATGAAAAACAATCACTGACTCAAATACTCCTCCAAGGTAGGTGGATTTACGTTAAAATATTGCGATGTCTGAGACCCATATAGCGTGGTGTGACAGTTTGTTAATAACACAGCCACTTTGTAAATTTGTTCCAAATCTTGGAGTAGAAGTTTTTGATTTTTTCTTAAATCCACAAAGGCAAATTCTGTCGAAATTTTTTGAAAACCCCATTCAACAGAAAGACGTAAACGTTTCATCGACTCATTAAAAATAATATGATGTGATTGCAAGTTCACTCCAGAGAAGGGACACATCAGCAACTCCATAATCCCGTAAGCTTGGTCACCATACAACACAAACTTTTCATTCTCAAACACGGCTTTTTGCTCAAGTTGCTCATAAAATTGTGTATCTCGAAAAATGCCTGCATCATGCCTTCTTCCGGGGTAACTTCCTAACAAATTTACAATCATCCCATCTGGACAGATAACCGATTGGTATTTAATACAATGAACTCGTTTATGTCCAGAGTAATAGTTTTCCTGATCAGTAGTAGGACGACAAATCTGTCTTGCTGTTCCGTCTATGAAACCCCAGCAATTCGGAATAGCACTGCCCTTATTTCTAATAGCCTAAAGGATATTAACCAATTATACATCACAAATTGGTTGAAGCATTTGCAGTTGTCCTTTGAAGTACAAAACTCTTTCTTCGTGTTTACCCACAAGTATATATAAAGAGTGTTCCACTTACAATCTAATAATGTACTTACTTGGGCATATGAGTCAAATTTTTGCTTATTCAGCCAAGTCAAATTGGATATATTTGACAACAATCGCTCGTGGTTGTTCAATATTAGGGCAATGGTCTCGTTGATAATAGCTGAGAGGACTGAGGCGAATAATAAAAGAAAGACGATATATCACCCAACCGATTTGGATAAGCTAGACGTTTTAAAACGATGCAAAGAGCTGTTACTCCTGAAAAATGAATCGATCAGTAACAATTAGGAGTATTTAATGAAATAACTTACTATCTACCTTATTCCGGCTGTCTGTTATAATCCAAGGAGGTATACGTAAATATGAAGTGAAATATATATTAGAAAAAATAAAAATCCAAATAATAATGAAAGTTAATTTCACTGCTTTGTCTTCGTCTGACCTACATCAAGAATGAGACAATTTCTTCTGGAATTTTGGAATATATATCACTACAAATTAGGGATGTTACGAAGCTTCGACTCCGACTCCGATATATCGGAACTTCTGATGGAAATTCAACATTCGGCTTCGACTTCGACTCCGATGTTTTTATATCGGAGGTTTCGGAGGTCCAATCGTTGTTTTTTGCAAAGATATTGCTATTGTGAACGGAAACTCTATCCGACTTAATGAGAAGTCATTTTAGTGTTTATTAAAATATTTTTTGTTCTTAAGACAAGAAGGGATCAGGATGATATAATTTCTGGTTTGTCTTCAGATTATTTTGTATTTTTTTAATAGCTCGCTCACGAAACTTTTTCGTTTCGCCTTTCACGAGTAGTTTTGCATTTCACTGAGTGAAATGATTTCTGGGTATTTGATCCTCCATTTTAGTTCATTGTTCCTTAAAGTTGTTTTTATATAAAAGAAGTGCAATTTGGAGTTGCTTCGATGAAACTGACTTGAATAATGCGAAATGTAATACTTGCCAAAAAATATATTATAGAAAAGGTGGTACTACAACTCCATTGGAAGAGAACTTGAAATCAATGCATGTTGATAAGTATGGAGATGATTAATATCGAATGAAAGATAACGAGATTCGAAAGAAGATGGTATTTCAAGAACTCCATCGACCGAAGCTATGAAGCAGGTATCAATTTCTTGATAAGAAGCAAAAAGGGCATGGGTCGCATCCAAAATCAAAAGAAATTGACAAACTAAATTCGTAAATTATTGTCTTAGACGATTTGCCGTTTAGTTTTGTAGAAAGTTTGGTATTTGTTAAATTTATGTGAACACTGGCGCACAATTATAATATGTGGGGTGGCCAGTTTTTCACTCACAATATTGTTAGTGATGTATATTCCGAAATTGCAGAAGAAATTTCCAATTAAATAAATGGGAAATTAAAACAAACATTTATCATTAATGTAAGAGTGGGCTGAGTCCGTCCGGAACTGGCGACTGCCCGGCGGGGGAGCGCAGAGAGTGGCGCAGGACAGAGCTCGTGGCAGTCCGAAGAAAGATACGGGGAAAGATGGATCGTAGCTGTGACGAAGAGATTCTAATAAAGTGTTGAAACGGATGAGTGTTTGATTTACAAGGGCCACCCTTACATTAACAAATTATTATAAACTAAGTTATCAATGCGATGAATGCTGATCGGAAAGAAGATTGACCAGCTTATTGATGGTTTTCAAAAAATAAAAAAATGTTTCTTCGCGACATATAGAAGCAACATCTGCGTAGGCATTTTCCAGATTTGAATGATATTCTTATTTACTGAACTGTATCGCTTTTATTGGTTTCATAAGTGCCATCTCTCCTAGACCATTCAATCTAATATTACAACTTGAATTTTTTTGTTATATTGAACATATCCTGAAATATTCATAAAATGAATGAAAATCACATCAAGGATTATAAAAATTTTTCATCATTTTTTATTTTCGTCAATTAATTTGGGTCTTTTACTCAAAACTATTCGTGAAATTTTCATCATTACATCATTGCTCAGAATTTAACCTGTCAAATGAGGTATGTTTTATATTTGTAGAGCTACTAGTTCTCGGAAACATTCTAAATTACCATACACATCACGTCAAAAATTGGAATGGCTGCCGTTTTATTCTGAAAGCGGTTAAATCAAATATGAAAATTGATTCGTGGATAAAATTGAAAAGCTCCGACACCGGCGACCGGTGACCTGTATATTTCAGTCCATATTTACGTATACCACTGTTTTTTTATAATTCTATAGTAAAATTTCATTGTAGCGCGAACAATTTAATTTTATTATCCGATTCCGAAACACCTCCGACTCTGAAATACCTCCGACTCCACGGAGGTGAATGTGCGACCTCTGATTCCGACTCTGACTCCGATCAGACCACCTCCTTAACATCCCTACTACAAATATTGTGAGTGAAAAACCTGGCCACCCCACATATTGTAATTGTGCGCCAGCGTTCGCATAAATTTAACAAATTCCAAACTTTCTACAACATTAAACGACAAAACGTCTAAAATGATCATTTAAGAAATTAGTTTGTCAATTTCTTTCGATTTTGGATGCGATCAATCCCCCTTTTGCTTCTTATCAAGAAATTGATACCTGCTTCTTAGCTTCGGTTGATGGAGTTCTTGAATATTCTTTCGAATTTCGTTGTCTTTCATTCCGCATTAATTATGTTCATACTTGTCAAAGTGCATTGATTTCAAGTGCCCTTTCAATGGAGTTGTAGTACAACCTTTTCTATAATATATTTATTCAATCTATATATATTTATTCAAGTCAGTTTCACTGAAGTTATTCCAAATTGCACTTCTTTTATATAAAAAAAACTTTAAGGAACAATGAACTAAAATGAAGGATCAAAAACCCAGAAACCATTTCACTCAATTAAATACAAAACTACTCGCAAAAGGAGAAACGAAAAAGTCTAAAATAATCTGAAGACAAACCAGAAATTTTATCATTCTCATCCCTTCTTGTCTTAAGAACAAAAAACATATTAAAATACACGAAAATGACTTCTCAATAGGTCAGATTGAGTTTCAGTTCACAACTGAAATATCTTTCCAAAAAACAACGATTTCACCTCCGAAACCTCCGACTAAAAACATCGGAGTGCAAGTGCAAATGCAAAAATATCAACGAGAACAACGAGATTCACTTAAGGTAAGATATTTTATTAGGTAGGTATGTTTTTTTTATTAAATCGCATTTGACATGTTGATGTTTTTAATACAAGACGTTTTTTTGTTAGATTGATTTCGGCAACGCTAGTTGTCCTACAAAAAGACGGACGTCGGCGATCGCTATTACTGTATAAACACACTACGCCGAAATTACGCGACCGAATGTCACGCCGACATTGCTATTTCATTCAAACAGCATTCAAATAGCATGCTATTGTCACACAGAAATCGGTTCCCTTCGTAATGGTGAAATGGTGCGCCGAATGCTAGGCCACCAAAGATACATCTCGTTCCACCTTGGGAAAATTCATTCACCTTACCCTACGTGACTTGAAGACGTCCGGCGGATACCAGGAGTTCTGTTACGGATTGAAGCATACTCTTACGCGGCTCATGTGCCGAAAACTGCAATGTAAACAGAATTCCTGGAAATGTGCGATCACGCCACCGGAAAATCAGGGGAAGGGAACCGAACTTTCCTCGGTACCAAAGAGGTTTCGCTCCGCAGTCCTGTGGTAGATCGTCCCGTATAAACGATCTCCCTTTACGCGTACCGCCGGTATTTGTAACACTTCAGAAATATTCTAAGTGTCGAAGGCGCGTTATAAGCGATATTTACTTTGTGCTTTATATTTTAATTCTCGTTTCGTTGTGTTTGTGAAAGTTCCAATGTTGGGAGCTATTGGATTAGCAGTTGTATTTTTGGGGTGAGTCAATATACCACTAAAACCATATATTTGTGTCTTACTCGACGAGCAACGTCACGAATTTACGCTACCCTGAGTGAAAACCCCCGCGCCAACTACGATAAACAGAAATCTAGTTGACACTTGGTGGAGGCGCCGTTGCCTTAAATTCCGGAAAATACGTAGTTTCGTTTTTTTTTTCTCTCACTCAGCGCGATTGCCGTAAACGGCACATTTTCGTTTTTTTTCGTTTCGTTCTTTTTCAGGAAACGCAGCTCCTGCGAACGGCGCGTATTCGGTCGTTTGTTCGTTTCTTTTTCAGGACGCGACAACCGCGAGCGACCAATTTATTGGTGTTTTCCGTTTCGTTTTATTTTCAGGAAACGCGACAACCGCGAGAGCCGTATTCTAAAATCAACGTATCGAAAAACGATTCACGTCGCAGGAACTCGGCCGGCACCGCGTCGGGAAGTACCGCTCCGTTTCTCAGCGGCGGCGTCGCCCCGTATCACGTGGCCTTTCGTTACTTTCGCAAAGCGATTTTCCGTCGAAGAAACTCGCCAAAGAAAAATCTCGCGCGTAAATAATTCCGCAGAGCAGTGAGTACATTCGCCTTGTTAGCACACGCTGCCCTTTAGGTTCATTTCGGTCGATTATTTCCTTTCGCGAAAATACGATCCGACATTCCGCGCGCCTTTCGTATTGAAACATTACGTCGCGCGCGTAACCAAAGACGACAAATAATTATCAAGTGCGACGCACCTACCGCGGCGTCAGTAACCGCGCGTCCGTGACGCTTGACCCGTCCGGCACAGGTCACGCGAATAACCACATTCGACATAATCGAATATTGATATTTGCGATTTTTGTTGCTCGATTGTTTTTACATTTCATTTTCAGCATTCACATCGCTCTACTTTTGCTATTATAATCTTTTTTTTTTTTCTTCTTCCCCTCGTCGATTGGCAATTTCACCACAAAGACGTAGTGTCCAGTGGTTACCACACATTACTATACATTTTCTAAGTCGCTATTATGCCCAAAACTAGAGGTGCCACTTATCGGCTAGAACTTGAGTCAATAACATTCGATAACGCGCCAGCTAACGCTGAGCGAACACATCCCTCAACCAGCAAGCGCAATAGTCCTTACACAATTCCCACAAGAGACGCAATTTCGTCGGAATCGGAGGACGAATTAACAGTAGTAGAACATACAAAAAATCAAACACCCTCGAACACTTTTATACCGGTAAAATCCCTAATCCCCATGGCGACCACTTCAGAACAACCTCAAACCCAACTACCACCACCACCCTTAACCCCCACGATAAACGCTCGCCCAACAACCGATGTACCGCTACATGCCTCAGCACATTCGACACCGTACCGACAAGACCACCACGTGTCAGCACAGGTACCGACCGGTACGATAGCCGACAGCAAGTCCAGATACAAAACCCCCGCCGTACCACAATTTATTAGCCCGTCAATCTTCAACCCCGGCAATAATAACGCAGACGCATTCCTCAAATCGTACGAACGCGCGGCGGTCGCTAACGGCTGGGACGATACGCTAAAAATCTATTATTTCGATACGTTCTTGGAAAGCGCGGCGGGACTCTGGATTAGCAAATACAAAGATGATTCCGCGAATTTACACAAAACTTGGTCAGAATTAAAAGCGGCCTTCTTGAGCGAATACGGTTCTGACAATGCCCTTACAGCGTTAGAAGACAAATTGTACCAACGTCGCCAACGACCGGGGGAAACGGTTACATCTTTCTACTACGACCTTCAATACCTATACGGTAGCTTTGACCCCACTTTTGACGTAAAATCATTTTTGAAATTTTTTGGTCGCGGTATCCGGGAAGATTTGTTACAAACATACACTATACTGACCACAAAAAATCCGTCGTGGAATGAATTACGCGAAACGGTAGAAAAACTCGAGCGGGTACGAGAGATCAATGACCTTGCAGTGACACTACAGAACACGACAGTCCGACCGACTACCGACACTGGCGATATCCAAAATCCCCATATCAATCGACAGACCCCACAACAGTATGCCCAACACGCACAACCACCATACAACAGCCAACTACCCAGACAAAACGCTCGTCCAATAACACACAATAGATACGAAAACCAACGTTACTACAGTGATAACCGCCGACCTAGGGAAAACCGCCCAAATTACACAAGTCCACAAAACACACAAACTCGGAGACAATACGACGGCAGGCCTAGATGTGGAAAGTGCAACAGGATAGGCCACCATACATCTTCCTGTTTTTCCAATAGGCCACAGGGAAACGAAGCCGGGCGAAGCCATTAGGGTCGACCTTAGCCCTCTCCCTTAATCGACCCACCCACGCAAAAGACATTTCCAACCAAATCTCGACTATCACCGTTACTATAGACAATCACCCAACACCGGCCATTTTGGACACCGGGTCCCAGGAAAATTTGATCGCGTTGCCTGTGGTAGGAGGACACTTCGACCGTTCTACGACTTTTTCCCTACTCTCCGCAGGAGGAGTAAAGGTTAACACCCTTGGAACAGCAACAAAAAGGATAAAAATCGGAGGACTATCGGTCGACATAACAGCCATCGTCGTCACAAAGTTGCCGGCTCCATTACTCTTGGGTGTTAATTTCCTTAGGGAACATCGAGCAAGCATCGACTTTCCGACAGGTATGGTTCACATAGGCGATTCCACACACAGAACTTCAGTACGGATCCATAACACCCCTGACACATTTTGTAGACGTCAGCACACACGGCAATTTCCGACACACGCACAAGAGTCGTTACCAACCTATAATGCACCTACAACCCCGACGAATTCGACAATCCCAACCAATTTTTACAAAGTTACAACCAAGATTGACACCATTTTACCCGTGGCGCAAGAAACAAAAATACAGATCGATTTTCATGACAACGCGAAAACCAACAAACAGACATTTGTCAATAATTCACCATTCTTCATGAAAAACGGTCTCTACGTCACAGACATGGACCGCGATCTAAGAATCGCAACAGTTAAAAATGTCGGTTTCCAACCAGTAAAAATCATGAAGCACACGTCACTGGGTTACTTACATAACGAAACAAAACAACGCCCCCAAATACCTTCCTTAGGACTGACAGCATACCCAGAACAAATTTCCAACGACGACTTCGACTTACAACACATAACGGACAACACTTTCAAAGACAAACTCCACGCTCTCATAAAAAAGTACTCCTCCACCTTTTCGAAATCTTACGCAACGATGGGACGTACGCACCTCATGGAACACAAAATAGAAGTTGGCGACGCAAACCCCGTCAAAAGTAGACCATATCGAGTATCCCAGAAAGAAAGAGAAACAATAAATGTACAAATTGACGAGATGCTAGAAAATGGAATCATTTCACCTTGCCAATCGCCCTGGGCGAGCCCGATCGTTCTGGTGAAAAAGAAGAATGGTGAAACAAGATTCTGCGTCGACTACAGGAAATTGAATGCCGTGACGAAGAAAACGACATACCCAATACCGAACATCGACGACATACTCACCTTCCTCAATGGCGCAAAATTTTTCACGACCCTGGACCTTTTTAAGGGCTACATGCAGATGCCCCTCGCAGAAGATTCCAAACCCATGAGTGCATTCATCGCTCCGGGTCACGGATCATACCAATTTAACGTCCTTAGCTTTGGACTATGTAACGCCCCCGGATCATTCCAGGAACTGATCAATCTGACCTTCCACAACATGATCTGGAAAGACGTACTCGTCTATTTAGACGACATCCTGGTATTTTCTAAAACGGAAGAGGAACACTTACAAAAATTGGAACGAGTTTTCCAGAGACTCGCAGAAGCGAACCTGACCCTCCGACCGGACAAATGCGTATTCGGAAAGAAAGAAGTAAAAATCCTGGGACACGTTGTCAACGAAAGAGGAGTCGCACCAGACGAAGGCAAACTACGCGCAATAAAAGATTTCCCAAGGCCAAAATCAGTCAAGAACATACAAAGTTTTGTTGGTCTCTGCAATTATTACCGCAAATTCATAAAAGATTTCGCTAACATCGCCAGACCATTACACGAAGCAACAAAGAAAAATAACTACTGTTGGGAGGAAGAACAAAAAAACGCTTTTAACACACTAAAGGAAAAGCTAACATCAGCTCCGGTCCTGAGCCATTTCAACCCCCAGCTAGGATGCGAACTACGAACAGACGCTTCACGCATCGGCATCGGTTGTGTATTATTACAAAAGGGAGACGACGAAGAATTTCACCCCGTTGCCTACGCCAGCCGCAGTTTAGCAAAGGCTGAAAAGAACTACACCGCTACTGAATTAGAAGCTTTGGCCGCCATATGGTCCCTAGGGTACTTACGTCACCTCGTCTATGGAAGGCCCGTTAGAATCGTGACAGATCACCACGCGCTGTGCTATATAAAAAATTTTAAAAACGCGACAGGTCGAGTAGCGAGATGGAGCCTAAAACTGAACGAATTCGACTACGAAATCGTGCACAAAAGTGGCGCTAGACACCGGGACGCGGACTGTCTGTCCAGAAACCCCGTGTTACTACCAGACCCAAAAACAGACGAAGACATCCTCGACGACATTCCAACATTCGTACTGACCCACGTTGACATTGTTCAAGCACAGGACAATGACAACGAAATAAATGACATAAAAACCGCTATCCTCCAACCGTCGGACACAAACATACAAAGAAACGTCGCACGTAGAGCAAAATCTTTTCGCATAATTAATGGGGCCGTCTACAAAGCTAACACCGCTCCTTCCGGCTCAGATAATCTCCTATTTATTCCGCGTGATCTAGTTACAGAGATACTTCAGAGCCACCATTCGGACCCTCTTTCGGGACACTTAGGTTTGTCCAAAACACTAGACAAAATCAAAACGCGATATTATTGGACAAATCTAGTAAAAGACACGGAAAAATTCGTCAAAGGTTGCCCGGACTGTCAACATAGAAAAGGCACGACTCAGCGCAAATCCGGGTTGTTACAACCAATCCCAGTCGGACAACCTTTTGACAAAGTCGGTATCGATCTTTTGGGACCGTTTCGAAGGAGTAGGTTAGGGAACACGATGATTGTAGTCGCGACAGATTACGCCACGCGATACGTCGAAACTGCCGCATTGAAATCTGGAAAGGCGGAACCCGTAGCCGACTTTATCGTAAAAAACATTATAACACGCCACGGTAGTCCCAGACACATTCTCAGCGATAGAGGACAAACCTTCCGGTCCGAACTAGTTAGGGAACTTCTGAACAAAATGGGAGTACATAGTCAGTTCACGACAGCTTACCACCCAGCTTGTAACGGTTTGACTGAGAGAATGAACAAAACCCTTGCAGATTGTTTATCCATCTTCACCAATACTGCACAAACGGATTGGGATCATTTTTTACCGCACGTAACGTTCGCCTACAATACTAGCAAACAAGATACCACAAAATTCTCCCCATTCAACCTAACTTTCGGGCGGGAACCAGTACTACCAACAGAAGCCACACTCATTAACCTAATCGACGACTCAGATTCCCATTCGATCCGTAATAATGCACTCAATATTAGAGCCCTAGCGATCGATAATATACAAAAACGACAACTGACCGACAAACTCAGATTCGACGGACACCATAGACACGTAGAATACAATCCGGGCGATAAAGTAAAAGTTTTTACACCTAAGCGTATAAAGGGTAGGAGCGAAAAACTACTGCTACGTTGGTTTGGACCGTATACAATTTCGAGAAAAATAAGCGATGTCGACTACGAAGTTATCTTACATAACAAAAAGAAAGACGTAGTTCACGTCAGCCGCATACTCCCCTATAACGACCCTTGGACAGCACCCCCCACTTAACACACAACTTTCCCTTCCGCAAGGAGAGAGCAGATTACCGCTGAACATCTGCCTCTTGGTGAGTAGCGCCACCACGGACCTTAGCGTAGAGGCGGTAAACCTCGATAAAAACCAACCTCCCTATTATCTCTTTTCCTCCCTCAAAAACAAACCCTTCAAAAACGCGGTTCATGTATATTTTGTAGTGGTTTTGCAAACAACCTTGCAATGGACCTCCGTTGTCCACCAGCTTCTTTATGTGGTGCAGCCCCTCTTTTTCACCCCCAACACTCGCCCCGCAAGGAGAGAGCAGATTACCGCTGAACATCGGCCTCTTGGTGAGTAGCGCCACCACGGGTCTCAGCGTAGAGGCGGAAAACCTCGATAAAAACCATCCTCTCTTTTTCACCCCCAACACTCGCCCCGCAAGGAGAGAGCAGCTTACTGCCGAACACCTGCCTCTTGGTGAGTAGCGCCACCACGGGTCTCAGCGTAGAGGCGGAAAACCTCGATAAAAACCACCCCCTCTTTTTCACTACCAACTCCTACTCTTCTTACCACTCACAACAATTAAGCTTGTTGAAGGCCACTTTTCCTGATGTTCCTTTCGACGGATGATAGACATCAACCCCAATAATCATCCACTTCCTGAATGGAAGTCGCAACTCTCTCTTTACTACTCTGAACAATTCCACGTGTTTGCACCCACATATCTCCTGATGAGCCTCTGGTGGGAAAACATATACTAATCCCACCATCATCCAGCTCTTCAGTGGGAATCACACCCCTTACTTCTTGTAACTCACACAACACCTAAACGTGTTGGAACACATACCTCCTGATGAGCCTCTGGTGGGAAAACATATACCAGTCCCACCATCATCCAGCTCGTCAGTGGAAATAACACCCCCTCCTTCTCTTACCCCGCACAGCACTTCAACGTGCTAAACCTGCACTCCATAATCTCTCTCATGAACTTCGTTTAGAAGACATACAATATTTTCAACCCCCATTCACTGTGGGAGCAACAGTCCACCTCTCGTTGTCACGCTCCGACCTGGCGGCGCTCTGAGACGAGAGGGGGACACAAAAAAAAAAACCATTCATTTTTTTTTAAAGAGGAGGAAAGAAACGTTCAACCAAGGGACACATTAGATAATAATAATTTTTAGGTCATACGATAAAGTAATATTACGTCAGGGTAAGGTAAGTCACCTACTAACACGCGGAACTACGTTTGCACCTCAATTCATTGAAACCCCTGGCCGCCCGCTCGTTGATCACCTGAAAGCTTGGACTACGCTCCTCTAATGTCCGTGTTTGAGATAACGGCGACATACTCGTAGCTAGGATAAGACTACGAGAATATTTTGTTCTATTGCTTTTCACGCGAGACAGTACACGCGCAAGACGCGATTTTTGTTTTCGTCTCTATAAAGAGACTATGTTTCGTACAGGACGATCGGGAATACGCCGATTTTTATTATTTTCTTTTCTCTTTCTTGCTCTGCGCAACGGAGAAATATTTTACACGGGACGACAGTTAAAACAAGGGTTCAGTTTTTCTCTCCTCCATGAAGAGGATCATTTTTCCGCGCACGGACGAGGAGCCATAAAGGGTGCTTCGAGATCAACAAGCCAGGGTAGAATGAACTGAGGGAATAAAGCTAGCCACTTTGCAAAGGGGTACCCCGCTTTTCATGCCGCTTATCATGCTTACCTCGATTACTAACCATAACCATACATTGTAAATATTCAATTATCGTAAGGTAGTTAGATGGGTAATCTTAATTTAATTTAAGATAAATTTTAAGATTAAGTTTTAAAATTAGGCAGACTCACCCCAGGACACCAACGAGACAAGGAGCGACTGGACGCCGTACACTTTCCAATCAATTGGATAATTATTTTCCCACTTTCATTTTTTTGGGTTTTGTTTCTTTACTATTATTCGAAAGCGGTACAATTAATCCCAGTCGCTATGTGTACTTATTTTTTTTTTTGTTTTGTTTTATTTTACTACGAGCACCACGCCACCGCACGCCATGTACCTACCACACGGGCTACCAACTCCAAGGACAACCATTCGCATCATTGGGCACATCCAGCCTCAGCAACACCACCACTGCTACCACTGGCCACATACATGCCCAAAGAACTTCATCTGGCGCCAATATTCCGACGTCGAGCCTCGAACGTCATCATCCTCATAGTTCGACTTAGCAGGCCGCCACGTAAAGGCCCACATATACGAATACATTTACGAAACACAAACCTGGACACATCGAATGGACAATCTACGCCGACCAGTCCAGTCAAGCGATACTAATGGATCGCCTGAACCTCGTATTCCATCCTACCATGCAATCAAGCTTCATGCAGCCTATACATCAGTAAAGTTACGACATGTCTGACCTCACAACGTGATACTACATGGCGTCGAACCTAACCTCCGCAGTTAACGAGCCAAAACATCAGACATAGCTACAACCCTGGTTGTAGACAGCGGCTTTATCAACTCCATCACCATCCGACCGCTGCATTCGACCAACCAGTTGCCAGGGGCCCATCACAGTGGCAGTAGTGAAGTGCGTGTCCAGAGAACGACATAGTGCAACGATCCGCCCGTGTGTGTAGAATGTTCGAAGACGAAGTGCTAGTTCGTGCGTTCTTTGAAACTACAATTATTTCGTTCTGTTTGATTTTGTTTTGTCTTGACAATTTCCGCCCATTTTTCATATTATTTTTTCTTTTCGTTGTTCTGTTCAGTTTGAGTTCTTATTTTCAACTTGTACTTGTTCAGTCTTCGGGGCGAAGCCTTCTTGGACGGAGGGGCAAATGTCACACAGAAATCGGTTCCCTTCGTAATGGTGAAATGGTGCGCCGAATGCTAGGCCACCAAAGATACATCTCGTTCCACCTTGGGAAAATTCATTCACCTTACCCTACGTGACTTGAAGACGTCCGGCGGATACCAGGAGTTCTGTTACGGATTGAAGCATACTCTTACGCGGCTCATGTGCCGAAAACTGCAATGTAAACAGAATTCCTGGAAATGTGCGATCACGCCACCGGAAAATCAGGGGAAGGGAACCGAACTTTCCTCGGTACCAAAGAGGTTTCGCTCCGCAGTCCTGTGGTAGATCGTCCCGTATAAACGATCTCCCTTTACGCGTACCGCCGGTATTTGTAACACTTCAGAAATATTCTAAGTGTCGAAGGCGCGTTATAAGCGATATTTACTTTGTGCTTTATATTTTAATTCTCGTTTCGTTGTGTTTGTGAAAGTTCCAATGTTGGGAGCTATTGGATTAGCAGTTGTATTTTTGGGGTGAGTCAATATACCACTAAAATCATATATTTGTGTCTTACTCGACGAGCAACGTCACGAATTTACGCTACCCTGAGTGAAAACCCCCGCGCCAACTACGATAAACAGAAATCTAGTTGACACTATTTCATTCTAATAGTGACATTCGGTCGCGTAATTTCGGCGTAGTGTGTTTATACAGTTATACTTGAATCAATCAATGAAAGTTGGTAAAAGGTCATGACATGACTTATCATTAGTAGAAAGTAGTAAAGTAGTTTTCAGGCGACCACGTCAGAAAGTGGTATATATCGCCACGCCTACCTGTCGAAGAAAGTTGACAATTACATGCGACTGTGCGGGAATGTTATTCCCGCACGGGTAAAACCAGTTTGATCCGTGCGGGAAAGTGGTGACATCGAAATGAAACCACGCCAAGTAGATAGAAGTGAATGAAAAGTTTATTTCGTATATCCCATCGAATATTCATAAGGCGAACGAGTTACCAGAACATATCGTATCATTAACGAAGAGCTCAACTTGATTCGATTCGCGTTTATAACATGCAAAGTGAAAAATATCCCTTCAGAAATATTAAACTCGTGGGAATTATTGCTGACAAATCTGAAAGGAAGGTACGAAATAACATAAACAAATAAAGGTATCTATTATTTTCTCTACAACGCCATCCAGAAGCTGAAGATTGAGTTATTCAGTTCTGCTTGGGTCGAAACGTTCATTGTGTGTTCTCAAAGTAATTATCGTATAATGCCATTTTTGTGGTCGCCTGAAAAATGTCGTTCATTACTCGTGGAAAGTCAGATTTCATTGCTCGTGTGACACTCGCATGAATTCATCGACTTTTCGCACTCGTTATGGAATATACTATTATGCTTCCTCGCAATAATTATTGGATAAATGTTGTAAAATAAAGTGTTGTGTCGTTATCGTACTCGACTTGATTATATAGCTGGGTGATTCGGAACCGCGCAATGATTTTAGATATCTATTATTATTATATAGGTTATATACACAGAATCTCGCTATATATACAGAGCACAGCTATTGTCCACAGATACACGGTATTCTAATGCCGTGTTGAGACATTACAGTCTCCCACGCTTGTTGGAAGACTTAGATGTTGATTGCAAATGTAAGACGTAATCTTTTTGCAAATATGCAGGAGTTCGACGTTGCCTGCTTGGTCGCTGTCGTAGGTTGCCTCGAAGTGGTTCGATGTCTCGGTATTCTTCCTGTTCAACATTCATAGGATTGTGAACGTTGACTGGAGCTGGTCGTTCATGTCTTGATCCGGGGACGTTAACTAGATCGAAGATAGGGTCGTTTGATTCAGGTTCTATGTTGTCTCAAGTTTGGGTATTCCTCCGTTGGGTTGCTTTTTGATGTTTGACCATGGATGTTCGAAGCTGGTCTATGTGCCGTTTGAGTGAGTATCCATCGTCGAATCTAACCTGGTAGTGAAGTTGACCGAATTTGGCAGTGATAATCCCTAGTTTCCACATATTTCTGTTGTTGCTGTAGTAACGTGCCTGAACCCTCTCTCCTACGTTTAGTTGTCGGGCTGTCCTATCTGGAGTTGGTGTTTTTTCAAATTTTGTAGGTTTCAGCGCGTCTAGCTGTATTCGAATGTTTCGATGCAGGTACCTTTCAGCCGGAGATTCCCCATTAATAAGTGGTGTTGCTCGGTATCGAAAAAGAATCTCGCGGATCTTGTCATGCACTGGTGTAGGGTCATCCCTCATTGCTAAAATTCGATTTTTTAATGTCTGAACATTTCTTTCCGCCAGTCCATTTGTTGCTGGGTGTCCAGGGGCGATGAATTTTAAGAAAATCCCAGATTCTCTACAAAATGTCTGGAACTGTTCACTGGTGAAAATTGTTGCATTGTCTAACAAAATCACATTTGGGAATCCATGTCGGGCAAAGATGTCCTTCAAGATTGAAATTGTTGATGTGGATGTTGGGGCTGAGCGACATTCTTCGATTTCAGCCCATTTCGATTTTGCATCCATTACTATCAAAAATTGATATCCTAGGATCGGTCCAGCGTAGTCGACATGAATCCGTTGCCAGTTTTTATCTGGTTCTTTCCAAGGCTGCAAAGGTGCTTTCGGAGAGCTGTTCCTGATGCTGTTGCAACTGGGGCAGGATCGAACGAGATGTTCTATGTCCTTATCGATTGCCTTCCAGTATACATATCGTCGTGCAAGCTGTTTCATTTTCGTTATTCCCAAGTGAGTTTGGTGTAATTCTTGGAGTACTGCTGGCTGTAATGATGATGGAACGACAACTCGCTGCCCTCTGAATATAATGCCGTCGTCTGCGATGAAGTCCAAGTTCAATTTTTCTCTGCTATTTATCTCTTCCAGGAGTTTTTGTAATTGAACGTCCTTGGCTGTTTCCTCTCGAATCGATTTTGAATTCAGGGTCAAGTTTGATATAGTTTGTACTGTAAAATCACATACTTGATGTACTTCGATATTGATGAATCTATAGGTATGTCCTTGTGTTTCGATAGGCGCTCTGGATAAGCAGTCTGCGTTGCCATTATCGATTCCCTTTTTGCATTCTATTTGGTAGTTAAATCCGGACAAAAATGCTGCATATCGTTGTAGACGAGCCGCTGTCATGGGAGGCAACTTTGCATTTTGATGAAAAATTCTTTCTAGGGGTTGATTATCTGTAAGTAATTTGAACTTCCGAGCAAAAAGATATTGAAAGAAATGGCCGACAGAAAAGACTATCGCTAAGGCCTCCCGATCGATCGAGAATAATTTTTTTCTCCGTTGATAATATGCGACAAAACTCCTCCAATTCCCATCGGGCTGGCATCGCATGCAAGTTGGACGGGAAAAACTGGATTAAAGGGTACCAATACTCTATCACCTGCAATCTCTTCTTCGAGCCTCTTGAAGGCAGATTCACGTTGAGTCGTCCACTTGAATTTTGAGTCTTTCTTCAGAAGCTCTCGAAGAGGCGCTGTGATAGTTGATGCGCTTGGAATAAACTTCGCGTAATATGTTACGAGTCCCAAAAAACTTTTGACTTCATTTGTCGATTTGGGCCTTGGCATTTTCAAAATTGCTTCAACTTTTGATGGTGCCTTCAGAATCTTGTTATTTTCTATGATATGACCTAAAAATTCCAGACGTTCTTTAAAAAATTCACACTTATCTTTGTTAAGATGAAGATTGTTTTTCCGGAGTTGATTGAGACACCTGATAAGGTTGTTATGACATTCGGTCCTAGTCTTCCCTCGGACGCAAATATCGTCGAAATAAACTGCAGTTCCTGGAATTTTCCTGAGAATTTGGTCCATGATTCGATTGAATTCAGCTGGTGCTGTTTTGATTCCGAAGGAAAGTCGGTTAACTTTGTATGTTCCTCGGTGTGTGGATATCGTTTGAATTTCGCTCGATTTTTCGTCTACAGGAATGTGCAGGTAGGCTTTGTAGAGATCCAATTTGCAAAAGTACTTAGCATTTCTGAGGCTATTTAGTATTTCGTCGATTTTTCGAATAGGGTAATGAGCTCCAATGAGTCTCTCGTTAACTCCCAATTTTGTAGTCGACGCAAAGTCGTATCTGGTTGTTGGCTTTGGGAATTACTACAAGAGGTGATCCCCAATCGCTGGTTTCCACTTTGGTGATTACTCCATGTTGTTCGAGCGTTTGAAGTTCCTGATCAACACGGTCGACTAATGCGTAAGGAACCTCTCTCTCTCGGTGAAAAATTGGTTTTGCTCCTTCGCGTAAATTCAGTGAAACCTTTGAAGAATGTATTACAGTTAATACAGAATGGAGTGTAGTACAACGAACGTTGTTCTAATAAAATCTTACCATCTTCAGTAGCAGGCAGTTCAATTACCGTTGAATTTTCAAATCCTTTTGAAATAAAAACTTTGCAGAAAACACTGACTCAGTTTTAACAAGTAATTACCGTGTTCAGTTCCAGCTGACGTAGATGGAATAAGATTTTCATTTAACATTGTCTCAGTTGTTTCTTTATGTACCAAAGTGTATTCTTTCGACGGGAATTGACATATAATGTTATCCAATAGAAAAGTATGACCTTTTCGAAAAACTGTGGGTATCGCTTCCTTTGTTAATCGGTTGGACCCTTCTCTAACAAAGCAGGACGAATCAATATGGTTTAGGATTGCATTAAAAAAAGAACAGTCTGATATGTCGTATATGTTCATTGGTCGTCCGCCTCTTCGTGTGGTTTCTAATGGCGTTACAAGCTTTAGAGTTATTTTTACTATCGCTTTCGCTAAAAATATTAACGTTCTCGATACGAAAGGATTTTCATCCGCATAATCCACACTGAACACATGGCAAATAATGGTGAAGAATTCATTCGATACTACTATAAAAACCTCATACAAGACTACAAAAAAATTTGAAATGCGTTCTGCAATAAACAATGAAGTTACAGAATTCTTTATTTCATAAACTTTAATACCTGCGACATTATTTAATGATATATGAGGAATTCATTCGATACTACTATAAAAACCTCATACAAGACTACAAAAAAATTTGAAATGCGTTCTGCAATAAACAATGAAGTTACAGAATTCTTTATTTCATAAACTTCAATACCTGCGACATTATTTAATGATATAAATAAAAAAATTTAACATTTAACAAAGAGTTAAAGTACATCAAGAAAATAAGAAAATAAGAAACATGAATTGTTGTGTCGTTATCCTACTCGACTTGATTATATATCTGGGTGATTCGCATGGAACTATAATAAGAGGAATGGACATGCAATGCGTAGAATGCGAATTGTTTTGTAACACACACTCAGCGAGCTTATTAAGTGCGAACATAAAGCAGTGGCGTAACATAGGTTATTTCACATGTTACTTCCAAATTAGTTTCTGAATTAATGGGATAGTCTATATCGAAACATCGAAAATAAACATTGTATTTAAAAATGTTTTCAAGAATTCGTTTCTTGAGAAATGAAATTTCGGGGTTCAACGAAAATTGCATGTACAATAATTATTAATGTGTTTATTGATTTTGAAAAATTATTGTTTTTGTCAGTCTGCTATCATCTAATATCACGGGATTTTGTTACACAAATATGAAACAACCACTGACGCTTGGACTATATATTTTATCGAATTCAAATAAATTCAGCACGCCTATGGTACGTACCTATGCAAGCTAACCTCTCCTCCTACAACATAGGTGAATCCACACAAAAAACACTTGTTAGGCATCTCTTTGTCACTTCTAACGAATAAATGAATCAATGATTAGAATTATTAATTATAAAATTACCAATTTTTCAAATAATACTGGGTTCTAATATCTAAATGCATCAAATGCGCATTGCAACATCTACTATTTATCCGAATAGTCATGACAACTTGACCATTAAATTTGAATATTTTCATTATGAAACAGTAGGCAATTGGGCATTGTGGTAGTATTATAATCCGACAAACTTCTGAAATAGAACCTATTTATATTATATTCATATTTTCTTAGACAAATAATAATTAAAATAATTTTCTTTTCATCGCTATTGAAAATCAACGTGACAACGGTGTTTCGAAATCGAGTATCTCGATTGTGATTGGCGAAATTATGCAACTATCTCTTTCAATGATGTTGTCAGCAGCGTTTATTTATTGTCCATTCCTCTTATTATAGTTCTATGGTGATTCGGAACCGCGCATTGATTTTAGATATCTATTATTATTATTATATAGGTAATATACACAGAATCTCGCTATATATAAAGAGCACAGATACTGTCCCCAGATACACGGTATTCTAATGCCGTGTTGAGACATTACATAAAGAAATATCACAATGAAAGTGATAAAAACAAGAAAAAATATTTAAAAATTATCATACCAAATTTACGCATTTCAAAAAACAATTAATTTAAAAATATATATTTCTCTAACCGTAGGTGACATGAACAGCAGATCTAGAGATACTGGTCGGCACTACGCTTCTGGAAGTGCTAAGCGTAAAGCAAAAGATGAAAAGAAAAAAAATAACGAAGGTGTTATATCAAAAACACGTAAGCTGGCCGAGTATTTTAATGTTCAGAGTGATGTTGCTGAATCTATAGAAAGTAAATCAGAAAATACAGATGTTGCATCTCATTGTACATATTATGATAGTGGTCATAGTGGTACTACTAACGTTTCTGATGAAGCTACATTTTCTATAAGTGATACTGTAGTTGAAGAGACAGCAATCCCTCTTAATTTAGGTATATCATGTTCTAGCCAAAGAGAAGTTATAAGCACAGCCAGTCCTCTCGATCTAGAGTCGTCGTGTTCTAATCAAAAAGTTGACTCTAATGTCACTACAGTTTCAGTCCAAGAACAAAACGAAAGTAAAATATACTCCAACGATATTGGGGAATGGCCGAGCAACTTTGATAGAGATTATTGGATTGAAAAAGGAAGCCGCGAACTGCAAAATATGAATGGAGATTTTTTGTCTTCAAAGAAAATTTATGAAAACGAAAATAAACCACGATTCTGCCATAAGTCATTTTTCACCTATAAACATAAACTAATGAATAAAACTCACGTCAGAGACTGCGGAAACCAAAGGACGACTTTTCTGTTTCGTTTGTAAAATTACGAATTCAGTTAGTTCACCACGGTTTACGAAAGACGGATTAAATGACTGGAAGAATGCGCACAATTTGTTGACTAGACATGACTGTGATGGCGAAACACGCCATTGACGTAACAATCATTGTTGTGACCCACTTATAATTCATATTGTATGTATTTCATATCATGGGTCACCAGTCAGCACATTCTTCCCCATCTAGTTGATATTGCGTAGTATTTAGTTTATGTTATATATTATTGACGTAGGTAAGGATCGATTATAAAAAGGGAAATTGTTTTAAAATGTATTAGTCGCAACGCTTGGAAAATAAATCGCTTCCGAACTGTGAGTGAATAATTCTTTCCACCAATTTAACACCGATGTGTCCACGGCCCTACTGAGGTTATCACATGGCGATCCTGCCAACCGAACCAAGAATCTTTTGATCCGGCCTAAGTCTATTACTAAAACTAAAATGGGAAGCGGCGGCAGCAAGGAAGAGGTAATAATTGCCCAAGCTGGGAACAGCGGTGGAGCAACGACGAGCGCAGATCAGGCATCAACATACTCGGGCAAGACATTGATGGAGATTGCAGTCCTATTGCTGCTGGTTGCTGTCGTACTCCGGATGGGATATCAATGGATGCGGAATAAATTCCAGCAAGAGGTACGAAAAGAAATTCCAAGGAGTCAGGAGCTGGTCTGAGGAGCAACTAGCAACGGTGAGTGAGAAACGTAATTTCAAACTCTGTAATTGGGTGGTGCGCGGTAGTGACCGAAATACTTTGGATGTGAAAGACATTTTACATATTTTTTTATTGTAATTCCAACTCATATTATTATCATAGTAGTATCATAACTATATCGAAGGCACTCCCATTGTTCTTAGTATATAGTGTTTCACGTAATTAAGTCAAGCATAATGGTTAGATATTTTACGGAATGGAAAGGTTTGATAAATTTAAAAACATATATGAAGAGCTGAAGAGCTTTCTGAAAAATTTAACAAAGGAAGGCGCAAGTAGGCGTTCTGATCTAGAGGGTATTAGGAGAAAACTTAGGAAATTGCAGAAATTAGAGGAAGAATTTAATCTAGAACGGGCGCAATTCAGTCAAGAGCAACATGATGATGAGCTTATAGAAAAATAGAAGAATATATTAACGCGACTTTGCCGATTATTAGTTCTATCGAAAGAATTCTAACGGATAGATTAAACAATATTCAAGCGAATCCAGAACTGTTTGAAATGGCGCAGAGTTTCGATTTAAAAACAGCAACCTCTATGTTGCCTTCTATGGACAATTCGGAGGAGTCCGTAAAACAACTCATAGATGCTATCGAGCTCTATGACTCGGTTTTAGATGAAATGGGAAGAAATTACTCACAAATTATGTTTTGAAAATTAAAATGTCGCAAAATGCTAAAGTCAGACTTTGTCCAACATACCGGTCGAATCAAGATCTCATCAGAGATATGAGAGATAGATTGTTGACGAAAGCATCAGTTTCGGCTTTGTCAAGTCAGCTTCATAACAGTCATCAGAAAAATAGAACAATAGAAGACTTCGGTGAATCTATTGAGAAGCTTATGACGAATCTTACTTTAGCACAAGCTGACGGTATCGAAGAATCGACCCAAATTTTAGCCAGCATTAACGAGAAATTGGCCGTGACTACATTTGCAAACGGTCTACGTGACCATGAAGTTAGAGTCATAGTAAAAGCTAGAAACTTCGAAAAACTAAAAGACGCGATAAAAGCGGCGAAAGAGGAAGAGTTGTCAAAGGTTCAAGTTCAATCCCTCAGCCCATGTTTTTCATGCGGGAAAGAATTCCTTTTTAATAATAACAACCGGGGTAGAAAATTCAGAACAATCACCGTAATGATTATAGATCTTTTCCAATAATGCCGGAAATTCGCGCGGAAATCCCAAATTTCGAGGTCAATACAGCAGTAGAGGTAGAGGGTTTTTGCAAAGACATGGTACAGGTAGCACGAGGCCAGGTCATCATAGTTTTCAATTAGAGAGCAATGGTAGACAGAATAACAACCAAAATTCCAATGTCAGAAATCAGTTTTTTCGTTCCTAAAGAAAATAACACAAAAATAGGTGACACCGTGGTGCTTGCTATGAACGGTTTGAATTTCGTAACTACTCAAATAAATGGAAAAAATTTTAAATTTTTAACAGATACAGGCGCTTCGTTGTGTGTAATATCAAAAGCATGTTTATCGGAACAGAGTAAACATCGCATAGAAAGCAAAAACAAAGTAACAATTAACGGTATTGCAGGCGTAGTAAATTCCTTGGGTTCAACAGATATTTCATTTAATATAGGTAATAGTACGATGACACATCGATTTCATGTTTTACGTGACCTTGACAGTGAAATAAGTGGAGTATTAGGATCAGATTTCCTCATGAAACACGATGCAGTAATTGATTACGAAAAGTGCTTGCTTTCTTTCTCAAATAATGGTATAATATACAATGTTTCTTTTGAATCCGATTATAACGACTTTTTGGCAATTCCTCGTAGATGCGAAATTATTAGATACATATCAGTAAATATGAGCGAGGAATGTGTAATTTATCCAGAAGAAGTGGCAAAAGGAGTTTTCGTTGCGAGTACGATAGTGAAGCCACAGCGAAACAAAATTCCTGTTAGAATCATGAACGTTAATGAAAATGAGATCGTATTGAAAAACTTTAGGCCAAGAATTGAACAGTTGTCTAAATTTCATTATTACCATTTCGAAAAACAAAAAAATCTCAACCGTGTAGAAAGATTATTAGATGAAGTCAAATTAGAAGGATTACCTGAAAACGAACGGGATTCGATAGAGAAAATTTGTGCGAAATTTGCGGACGTGTTTTATCTTGAAAACGATCCTTTTACTGTAACGAATATTTCGAAACAAAAAATTGAATTACAGAACGACGTTTCACCAGCATATACAAAACCTTATCGGCTACCACATTCGCAAAAATCGGAAATCCATAAGCACGTAGATAAGATGCGTCAAGACGGTATAATAGAGCCAGCTAATTCAGAATGGTCAGCACCATTGTTAATTGTACCTAAGAAAACTGACAGTAGTGGAGACAAAAAATGGAGAGTTGTCATTGATTATAGGCAGCTGAATAAGCGCATAAAGAGTGATAAATTTCCATTACCAAATATCGAAGAAATTTTGGATTCATTGTCTGGAGCTATTTATTTTACACATCTAGATCTATATCAGGGTTACTACCAAGTTGAACTGGAAGAATCTTCCAGACCTTATACAGCATTCTCGACGGACCAAGGTATGTGGCAGCTAACGCGACTGCCCATGGGTCTTTCAATTTCGCCAAATGCTTTTTCCAAAACCATGACAATCGCGATGTCAGTATTAAATTATCAAAATTGGTTTTTGTATTTAGACGATCTTATAGTTTTGGTAACAGCTTGCAAAATCATAATCAGAATTTAATCAAGGTTTTGAATCGTTTACGAAACGTGAATTTGAAACTCAATCCGAGTAAATGTAATTTTCTGAAAAAACAAATACTTTATCTTGGTCATACCATTTCTAGTGAAGGCATATCACCTGATCCAGAAAAAACTAGGGTAATGCAGGAGTATCCTGTTCCGAAAAGCTCGCATGAGACCAAGAGATTCGTTGCTTTCGCTAATTACTATCGGAAGTTCGTACCAAATTTTGCTAGGGTTGCTGCACCCCTCAATAAACTTAGACGCAAAGGAGTTATTTTCGAATGGTCAAAGGAATGCCAGGAAGCATTCGAGTCATTGAAAGAAGCATTGATAAACCCCAATCTTGGATTATCCAGATTTTCGGATGGAAATACCTTTGTTTTACGTACTGATGCATCTGGATATGCTGTAGGAGCAGTTTTATCAAATGGAAACGATCGACCCATAGCATATGCTAGTAGAGCTTTGAATCAAGCAGAAAAAAATTATGCAACAATAGAAAAGAACTGCTTTCTATTGTATGGGCGGTTCAGAAATTTCGGCCGTATTTGTATGGCAAAAATTCGAAATTTTAACGGATCATCGTCCATTGGTTTATCTTTCTGGGATGACTAACCCTTCGAGTAGGTTGACAAAATTGAGACTTCGATTAGAGGAATATAACTTCATCATTAAACACGTTAAAGGGAAAGAAAATGTTACAGCCGACGCATTATCAAGAGTGATAATTGATTCCACGGAATTGAAGAATATGTTGAACACGAGCAATGAGATGTTGTTCGTCATAACAAGATCAGGAAAGAGTACAGTGCCAGTTACCTCAGAAGGTTCCGAAACCCCTATCAAAAAAAGGTCTGATCATCCTGGAATTGTGGAGTTATTGAAACCTCCTGTAGAATCGGTACAGTTAAAACTCATTTCTGAAGCAGCTTTTCGCAAAGTTCGTAATAAATCTAACGACAATATTATAAATAATGTGGTTTTCGACGGAAAAGACACAATTTATATAAAGCAGGAATCTCGATCAACGTATGACTTAGGTAAATCGTTGAGAGACCTAGCAAATATATGTATACAGAAAAGAATTCCGGAATTAGTAATTATCAAAGATAAACAAAACCTGCCTTTGATAAAAATAATTGGGCGCGCCAATGAATTGCATGATGCAGGTATAAAAGTAAATATTGTTAGAGGTATTCAGTTTATTACAAATGATGAAACAAAGAAGCTCATTTTGAATGATTTTCACATGCTACCTACAAGTGGCCATGCGGGAATCAATCGTATGTTCAATAATATTCGACGATACTATTGTTGGAACGGTATCCGTAAGGATGTCGAAAAATTTGTTAAAAGTTGCGACGATTGTCAGCGACATAAGCATTCTGTCATTCCTAAACAGCCAATGGTAATAACTTCCACTGCCAAGGAAGCATTACAAACAATCTTTCTAGATCTTGTAGGTCCATTACAGAAAGATAATGATGGAAACCAATATATTCTGACGCTACAATGTGAACTATCCAAATTCGTCGAGTGTTATCCGCTCATTAACAAAGAAGCGCGTACAGTAGCAAGATCGTTTACTGAAAATTTTGTTTTACGTTACGGTATTCCGAAAAAGGTCGTGACCGATCAAGGCACAGAATTCATGTCAGCGATATTCAAAGAGTCATGTGAATTATTAAATATCAAACACCTAAACTCAACTGCTTATCACCATGAAACACTTGGTGCGTTAGAAAATAATCATAAGCATATAGGAGCATATTTAAGAATTCAGGCCTCCAATAATCCGGATACTTGGAGCTCATGGATTCAATACTGGTGTTTTTCATATAATAATAGTGTCCACACGGAAACCCGATATACTCCATATGAGTTAGTATTTGGAAAAACGTGCATTCTGCCATCAAATATAACTAACAAAACCGAACCTATTTACAACTTTGACTCCTATCCGCTTGAACTCAAATATCGTTTGCAAACAGCTTGTAGTGATGCGGCTAATAATCTCTTAAGAAGCAAAAACACGCGAAAACTCAATTTTGACAAACATTGTAAATATAGAAATTTTAGAGTAGGTGATAATATATTAATTAAAAATATATCGACAAGTAAGTCAGATCCCATTTTCAACGGGCCATATGAAGTCATAGAAGACAGGCATCCTAACGTAGTTATTAGAATAGGAAAAAGACATCACATTGTGCATAAAAATAGGATTAAATTGTATGTTAATTAAGGCTAGTTAAGGATGATTGACAAAAAAAAACAAAACATTTTTTTCTAGAGAACATGTAGAGAAAAAAATATTTTTTCTTTCACGGGGGAGGTGTGATGGCGAAACACGCCATTGACGTAACAATCATTGTTGTGACCCACTTATAATTCATATTGTATGTATTTCATATCATGGGTCACCAGTCAGCACATTCTTCCCCATCTAGTTGATATTGCGTAGTATTTAGTTTATGTTATATATTATTGACGTAGGTAAGGATAGATTATAAAAAGGGAAATTGTTTTAAAATGTATTAGTCGCAACGCTTGGAAAATAAATCGCTTCCTAACTGTGAGTGAATAATTCTTTCCACCAATTTAACACCGATGTGTCCACGGCCCTACTGAGGTTATCACAATGACGAAAGCACTCCGCATAGACAAGCCATAATTTCTCTGTTAAACCTAAAAAACAAGAATACGCGTGTTGGTTCTCAACTTGTGACCAAACTTGAGACTGAGCAAGAGTATTGGAGGCTACTCTTAAAACGAATCATTGCAGTAATAAAGAGGTCTTGCTTGCAACGGTCACGATTTATTTGTAAAAAGGTCCAATACATGTATATTGAATATGACTGCATGTAAAAAACCATCATAACAAATTAGTTGTTCTAAAACTACACGTACAATATATTTCAAATGTAGCACAGAACTTTTATGTAATATGGAAAACCAAACACCAAAGTATAAAATATTTGCATTCACTGCTAGTATATTTTACGTCTTTTTAAAAATTTTCAAATTACTCATTTCTTACGCAATTATCTTATAGTTTTTAAGGGTTTTAAGGTGCTAAATCAAGATCATTTGACACAAAAGTAATTCATTTTTGTAACAAGTTTTATAGAAAACAACTTTGTTCCTATTGGTTTTTCTGATCAATTACTTCATTTCAAAATTACAGTAATACCCCGACTTACGCTACCCCGTTTTACGCGAATTCGAAGATACGCGGTTTTTCATTTTGATTGCCGCGCGCATCGGCTTTCTCGCTCCGCCCACTCAGCGTTCAGTTTGCGACAGGTTTAAACGTGTTCCGCGTGAAATTGTTTTAAGTGCGCAGTGCGTTTTACTTATAATTTTTAATTATGTCGTCTAAAAGAACGAAAAATGAGTCATTTGAGCCTAACAAGAAAAGAAAAACACTGTCTTTGGAGTGTAAACTGAATATAATTAAAGACTTTGAAGCAAAAATGAAAATTTATGAGTTGGCAAAGAAATTTGACCTACCGGAATCAACAGTCCGAACGATTGTAAAAGGTAAAGAAAAAATTATGACCGCTATGAAAGACTCTCAATCTTTGAATTCAAGTATCATCCGTAAGCGTCACGGTATTATCGCACAGATGGAAACATTGCTACAGTCATGGTGTGATAATCAAGTAAGAGTGAAAAATTGTCCTGTTGATCAAAATACAGTGTGCTTTCAAGCAAAGCAGATTTTTGAAAAACTAAAAGAAGAAGCTGGGGAGGCGGCTGAAAATGAAGTGTTTAAAGCTAGTAACGGCTGGTTCAGCCGATTTAAGAGTCGTTGTAATTGGCATAGCATCGTAGAGAGTGGAGAAGCGGCAAGCGCTGATAAAGAAGCTGCATCTCTCTATCCAGAAAAACTCAAAACAATGATAGATGAAGGTGGCTACACTAGCCAAACTATTTTTAACGTAGATGAAACAGGTCTTTTTTGGAAGAAAATGCCTAAAAGAACTTTTATTGCGCGTGAAGAGAAAACTTTTCCAGGTTTTAAAGCCGCCAAGGATCGATTAACAGTGATGGTTGGTGCGAATGCAGCTGGAGATTGTAAATTAAAACCTCTCTTAGTTTATCGCTCAGAAAATCCAAGAGCCTTAAAAAATAAATCTAAAGCTGGTTTGCCTGTCATTTGGAAGTCTAATGCAAAAGCTTGGGTGACAGCTTCTCTTTTTGAAGACTGGTTTGGCCATCATTTTATTCCTGAAGTCGAACGTTACTGCCGATTGAAAGAAATCCCATTTAAAGTAATGCTACTAATTGACAATGCGCCAGGTCATCCTCCCGCAACTCTAATTAATTTCGATCCACGTGTGGAAGTTGTATTTTTGCCACCAAACACTACCAGCTTGCTTCAACCAATGGACCAGGGAGTCATTAAAACATTTAAAGCTTACTACACAAGGCGGTCATTTGCACATCTACATGAAGCTATGAGACAAAACAATGAGCTTTCTGTTAAAGACTTTTGGAAGCAATTCAATGTTTTAGATGCTGTAAGAATTATTGGACAATCTTGGAATGAGGTTTCACAAAAAACTCTCAATGGTGTCTGGAAAAAACTGTGTCCATTTTTTTTCACCTCTGAAACCCAAGGAGAAACCATTTCAGACCCTGAACAAATCGATAGCAGAATAGAAGAAGTGGTCGATATCGCCAAGCAATTAAATTTAGAGGTCGATAATGATGACGTTCAAGAATTGCTAGATTCACACAATCAAGAGCTAACAATTGACGAGGTTATAGAAATGCGTAAGTATGAGCAAGACATTGAACAAACTGATTCGCTAGACCCAGTTGAATCGGTAAATCAAATGACAATTGCAAACTTAACAGAAGGGCTCAATTGATTCTAATGAAGAACGCGTTTCTACTACAAAACGAGGGATAAAAAAATTACTGGTATGCTACGAGGAAATTTTACGTGAAAAGAAGAAAAATTTAACTCGTCAGGCAACATTGTTGGAATATATGAAGCCTTCGACATCAAAATAATTTCGGTTTAGCTTACTTTATTCATAACAATGTAATATTTTTATTATCCTACACTTTATTAAACATTTTTCTTCTAAATTATTGTTTTCTTTAAACTCTGGTCCCGATTAAACAAACTTTATATGTATTTATATGCAACGTTGAACCCCGACTTACGCGAATTCGACTTACACGGCAACCGCTCGGACCCACCTATCGCGTAAGTCCGGGTATTACGGTATTTCTATAAAAGCAAGGAATACGAGGATTTTATCTCTTTATAACTGAAAATTTTTCCATTATTTAACGTAATCTCACAAATATTTTAATAAAAATATTGCCTCCAACTTCTAACTCTCCTCTGTTATTGTAAATTGTTTAATCATGAATTCGTTTCCACTTTATAGGATGCAACGTGCATGGGGACCTGACAATCTCCCCAACCGCGACAACGATCGCGATTGGTGCGTCGAACAAGGTTTGCTTCCATCGCAGCCACCAAACTGTCCGACGCACCAACAACCAATGAGGTTGTACTTCAATGGTCAAAGGGGGATTGGGCGGTACCGGTAAACGAAAAATCGGTGCACAAAGCATCGCGCCCTCCCAAAAGATACCTGGCTGGAACATGCACACCTGAAGCCCTTCCAAATAATCCGTCTGATGTGCTGTTTCGCACATCAGCTGCCAAACACCTTCGTCCACGTTTGGTGCGAGGATCAGGAGACGAGCACTCAGCTAAGCTCTGAGACGCTCGTCGCTTGGTAAGACATACCTTATCGTTATTCAACATATTTTAAAATATCTGTTACAGGAATCGTTACTGCCGGGAAATGGTCATTGACTATTATCTATCTGCACAATCACCTACCTCCCTTGGAGGTCCAGGCAAGATTGTGCAGATAGATGAAGCCAAGTTTGGTAGGCGAAAGTACAATCGTGGACGGGTTGTGGAAGGGCATTGGGTGTTGTGATGCTTGTCGTCCCAACAAGAGATGCACCGACATTGCTTGCAGCCATCCAAGAACATGTTGCCCCAGGTAAAACGAAACTTATTTAACTGTTCTTTGAAACCAGTGCATTCAATATTGTATTAATGATAATACAAATATGTAAATGATATAGATAATGAAGTATGTATGCGGTTTTAGGAACGGAGATTCACACGGACGCTTGGGCGGGGTACCGGATACTCAGTGACCATGGGTGCACCCATAAAGTGGTCAACCACAGCGACCTACAACATCGGTTTGTCGGTAAGTTTGGAAACAGTGATTTAAATTTTTTTTTTAACTTTTTCTTAATGCAGCTGAGGACGGTACCCATACTCAACGGATTGAGGTAACCTGGCGTCCGGCGAAAGATTACTTCCGCCAAAGAAAGGTGCCAACTGATCAGTTTGCTGATCACTTGGTTGAATACCTTTGGAGGCGGCATGTTCGTTTGAACGGCGAAGATCCCATGGAGTCCCTGCTGAACGCAGTGCGATCGCAATACGGGGACTTTAGGGCATCTTAAAATGTCCGTTCAAACCCGGACCTAATGATGAATAGTAAGTGAAGCATATCATATGCATATCTATATTATATTATGAACAGTTTATTATCGGTCGTGTTATTATTTATTAGATCAGGGGTGCTCAAACGGTCGATCGCGATCGACCAGTCGATCGCGAGTGCTTTTGAGTAGATCTCGAGAAGAAAAAAATTTTCAATAAGTAGGTAACTAAACTACAAAAATTTATCACGTAATAACGCTGCTTGCGGCAAAAGTCGGCTTTATGAAGGGAACGGGCGGTATTTGTCAATGAAAAGCCGCCTTGTTTCTAGACTAGACCATTTCGGGAAGCGCGTTTGACGGGAACATTCGAGACTTTCGTTCAAGCCGATATAAATGTTGCGCCTGCAGGAATTGGAGTCATTCTGAATTGTAACTTGAAGGCGATAATACGTCGATACAAAGTTTATTATTAAATAGTGCGAAATGAGTGCAGTGAAGAAATCTAAAACGTATCATTTTAATAACGATTGGGAGGAAGAATTTTTCTTTTGTATGGTGAAGGATAAGTGCATTTGTGTTATTTGTCGTGCGTCAGTTGCAATACCTAAGCGTGGTAACTTAGAGAGGCATCATAAAACGGTTCATAAAAACTATGAAAAGGATTTTCCGCCACAGAGTGAATTAAGAAAACGAAAAGTAAGTAATTTGATATCTTGTTTGAAAAAAGAACAAACCATGTTCACAAGACCAGCCAAACAATCAAAAGCTGCTACGATCGCGTCATTTAAAATATCTCATATATTGGCGAAACACAAGAAACCATTCGAAGATGGATCGGTTGTGAAAGAAGCATTTATTAAAGCGGGTGAGACTTTATTTGGAGATTTTAAAAATAAAACAGAAATCATGTCTGCTATTAGAGAACTTCAGTTATCTCGTCCGACTGTCACAAGGCGTATTGAAGTCATGAGTCAGGACATCGCAGATAAACTGAAACATGATATCATGGAATGTACATACTTTTCTTTACAGTTCGACGAATCCACCGATATGACAGACACTGCTCAGCTGTGTATTTTTATTCGGATGGTATTCAATGACATGTTGGCTAAGGAAGAATTTTTGACAATCATTCCTCTGAAGGGAAAACCCGTGGCGAAGATATATATGATGTTTTCTTCAATTTTGTAAGAAACTACAAGCTACCAATATATAAATTAGTGTGCATTACAACCGATGGAGCACCAGCAATGACTGGAAACAAGAACGGTTTTGTGGCATTGTGTCGAGCTAATGAAGAATTCCCTTCATTTTTTTCATTCCATTGCATTATACATCAACAAGTTTTGTGTTCAAAAGTTTTAAACACGGAGGAAATTATGGGCATTGCAACAAAATTGTGAATTCCATCCGTGCACGTAGCTTGCAACGGCGGCTCTTAAGTTGCAGTTAGACGACACGGAGTCAGCTAAACACACTGATTTAGTTCTTCACACGGACGTCAGGTGGTTGAGTCGCGGAAAATTCCTAGAAAGGTTTCGAGAATTGCTGCCCGAAATCACAGCTTTTCTCGACGAAAGAGGTGATGATACTGAGATGTTGAAAAACGAAAAATGGCTGACTGATTTGGCATTTTGACTGACATCACAATGCACTTGAACACCATTAACTTGGAGCTTCAAGGTAAAGGAAAAACTATTATTGAGATGATTAGCGCAGTAAACGCATTCAAAAGTAAATTACGACTTATGATAGATCAACTGAAAAGAAAGGATTTGAAACATTTTCCGTCTTTGAAAGCAAGGATTCCTCAGTTGAATTATCATACGTATGAGGCTGAATTATCAAATATTTTGGGACAATTCGAAATGCGTTTTTATGATTGCAGTAAATTGGCAAATATAGCATCATTTATGAGTTATCCTTTTTCATGTAAAAACATTGAGGAATTAGCTACTGAAGTAGCAAGTCAGTTTACTATGAACTCATGTTCTGTTGAAAATGAGTTGGTGCAGATTATATCAGATATACATCTCAAAGCTACAGCATCTGATATAAATTTCTGGTATTTTATATCTGAAGATAAATATCCGAATCTAAGGCAAGTCGCCCTTCAACTGACGGCAATGTTTGGGTCAACTTACTTGTGCGAGTGTGCATTTTCTGAAATGAAGATAATTAAGTCAAAATATCACAATCGACTAACTGACGATCATATGTCATCATGCTTGCGATTAGCACTCAGTGGTTACGCACCATCTTATGAAAAGTATTCTGAGGACATGCAGTGCCACGCTTCAACATCCAAAGTCACTCCTTAGTTAAGTTTAACACCATATGTAACTCTTTTGTTTTGTAACAACGAATAAACTCTCAATTCTGAATAACTAGGAGTTTTTTCATTATTATTGTAGAGAAGAACTTAAGTAAACCTAACCCAAACCTTAACAAAAATAATGTAAATTGTGCGGAAAGCTAATATGTATCTATATATGTTACGGTACACCCTACCTAGATAGGTAGGGTGTATCGTGTATGTACGACAACCTTTCAGAGTCGATCGTAAGTAGTCTAAAAATATTGAGGTAGATCGCCAGCAGTTTAAGTTTGAGCACCGCTGATATAGAGCATGAATTGCTTAAAGAAGTCGATATTGAAAGTGTAAGGGTGCGGCCTGAGTGCAAGAGCGTGCAAATGAGTGTCCTCAGTGGACGCTACATTTCCGCTGCGTTTTAGGTCACGTTTTAACGTTCATTTATATTATGGCTTGTGGTTCGTACGACGAAATCGATATGTATTTGGAAGAAAATACTTGGTCTACGTCGCAGAGACTGATAACTGATTGACTGGCATATATTCAAAGAAGCAAATTCTAAAAATCTATTCACGGTATCAATAAATTTTTACGATGAAGAAATTTGAGAATTACTTTCTAAACAATAAATACATGCGGGGTTTTCCAAGTCATCCTACCGCTCAGCTTTGAGCTCACCGCCGGACGCTTCGCTAAACGCAAACAAGCACGCGGTATCCACCGCTCGTCAAGGCGCCACTCAGGCCATCGCTATAAGCACGCATGTGTTTGAGATGAACGCAGGACGCGACGCCCCGCTGAACGCCCCGCTCGAGCGTGCACTCAGGCCGTACCCTAATCGCTAAATTTGCCCATAATAAATCCAGAAAAGTTTATTTGTAACAGTTTTGTTTTATTTACCTAATACCCTTTTGAGAACCGATAGCAAACCAAGGGCCCCTTGACAGAATTTGCTACAGGCCCGGCGCTAGCTTAATCCTCCACTGGTCTGATCTTCTCCTTACTCAAGGTATTGATTTTCGTACCGTTATGCTTCCACACATCCCCGCTCTTCTAGACTTTTGCTTCTCCATTACTAACGCGAATGCAAATGCTATCCCAGATTACACCAATCCTGACACTTTCAACGATACAGCAAACCGTCTTTTATGCGGTCATATAGAGAATTGTCACATTAGAGCTCTTCACTTCCCGTTGAATCTTCACTGGTTTTATAAGCGTAAAAAACTTTTACTAATTTAAAGCACTATCTTGCTAAAGATAGCAGCACCGTCTATAATAATTCTAATAGTATGTCTGAAACTAAGGATCAGAAGCCTGAGACTAGTAAACCCGATACTACCGTCGAAGTCAACGACAAACCAGCTATCGATAAACAGATCGATAAGTTAAGGAATGTGGATGCTGAAACATCACGTCCTAAAATTGCTGACGCCCCTACTCCTAGCGATGACTCGAAGAAAATCGAGCATAAGCCGAAACCTACTAAGGTTACGCAGCCTCAACCAAATAAGAGTGTGAATTCCATTCTCTTACCATATCTTCGTCACCCTTTGCTTGGCGTACCTACGCCTGAAGTCTCTACTTTTGTGCCGTCCGCGTACACAATGTATCAACTTGTGAACCTTATGGATGATACAATACGTAAGAACTTTTACTTCAAAAGAAAAGAGGATGCACGGCATCCATTTATCTCTCGTATCTACTTTGGAATTTTGTATATAATACAAGTACTCCGAGCAGAACTTAAAACAGGTGTT